>JAUMGZ010215381.1:0-11742 GCA_032359645.1 Pododesmus macrochisma
CGTGACATTTCACACAATTAAAATATTGTCGAATAAAAAAACCCTGGCTTATCAGGACTTCTGAGTCCTTTGATTTAAATTTATTTTTGGCACAAATTGTAGTGCAAGTTAAGTTAGTTCATTTTGTGGGAATGCCCAATATGGAAACCCATATTTACAGGTGAGGATCCTGCACCATATATATCACATCTAAGGGGCAACAGCATTAATTATGTGCTATTATAAAAAAAATACTCTTGTTAGCCAATTGATCAAGTCTCTACATAAAGATACCTGGGTGGTAGCTCAGTGATAGTGTTCGCTTCATGTTCTGGTAGGAAGGGACTTAAATCTCAGGCCGTGGAAAACCCAAGGACATTAAATGTAGGAAATCTTCTCATTAGAAGAATTGATTTCAGAGACCCAAGTATAAACACTAAGAAGGAATTGTGTGCACTTTGATTCTTTTTATGAATCAGTTTTCCTGTATGTTCATGTAGCATTGCTCATGGTTCAGTAGTCAATTAATAACATAAATTGTGTACCTTTTAATTAAACAAGCACTTTTAAAAATCAGCTGTAGCAAAACATAGAATAAACATGTCAGCAAGCATAAAGTTAAATAGCATTAGTAGAATTAATACTTTGGGTTTGCCTGTTCCAGAGAGTAATCTTCTTATAAATAGCAGTTGGATACAAATCCGAGCCTGATTTGCTTGTAGTTTGTTGTTACATTTTAATTCATTTCTATATTGCACTGCATTGTTAGAAAGTGTCTGGTGTTAATATCATTGTTGTGTGTTTCTCTACCATTCTTCACTGCAGCGAGATCTAATAAGTTAATCATTGTCCTTCATGATCAGCTCAATATTGCTGAACGCAGTACCATGTTTTGATGCATAAAATTGCGTTTCGCTGATTTACGTTTTCTTATGGATTTAATTTTGTATTGACTTTGAACATCTTTGTCTATTAGCAAGAATTATGTATGCTGGAACGCCACCAAGGTATTTATATATTAAAAAAATATAAAAGTCACGATTCTTACCTTTATATCTACTCCTCACATTCTGTTTTCTTGGAATTTTATTGGGTTTGTTTGAATTTAGAATGTCTCGCACTGTTCTTTGAATTTCTGCATTCACAGCCAAGATCAGGCTGTGTGTTTCACATATTATATTTTCTATATCACAAATCTATAAAATAATCTACATGTGTATTGGTACACGTGTTGCAGTGTTTCACCATTATAATTAAATTTTATTTCTTAGTTGTGGTATAGAAATCAACTTCACTTAAATCCCTTACTATCTATTTTACATGGCAGTCATTAAGTGTAATTTGAATATGCATTATACAAAATATATTACTGTACACGGGCCCCGACTTTGGTTTCTCTTTCAATTTTAATATCTTCACATTGTTATGGTACCTATAGTGTTTACCTGTTAAATACGAAATATTCTCTTCACTTTGTAATGGTACCAATAGTGTTTACCTGTTAAATATGAAATATTATCTTCACTTTGTAATGGTAACCAATAGTGTTTACCTGTTAAATATGAAATATTATCTTTACTTTGTAATGGTACCAATAGTGTTTACCTTAATTAATTAAATATGAAATATTATCTTTACTTTGTAATGGTACCAATAGTGTTTACCTGTTAAATATGAAATATTATTTTCACTTTGTAATGGTACCAATAGTGTTTACCTGTTAAATATGAAATATTATCTTCAATTTGTAAGTGTAACCAATAGTGTTTACCTGTTAAATATGAAATATTATCTTCACTTTGTAATGGTACCAATAGTGTTTACCTATTAAATATGAAATATTCTCTTCACTTTGTAATGGTACCAATAGTGTTTACCTGTTAATTATGAAATATTATCTTCACTTTGTAATGGTACCAATAGTGTTTACCTGTTAAATATGAAATATTATCTTCACTTTGTAATGGTACCAATAGTGTTTACCTGTTAAATATGAAATATTATCTTTTCAGAAGGTTTTCAGTTATTAACCTCTATATTGATATTTTGCAATTATGGTATAGCAGCATTTAGTTTTGTTGGCAGAATCTACCAAAGTACCTGAAGAAACCAAAGACCTATATACATCCACAATAGTGATTGCGAAATTTTCACACAATGATTGATATTTAGAACCTTAGGTGGGAATTAAACCAATATAGCCTGTAAGTTTTAATTGTTTCAAAGAAGCTAGAAATTTAAAGTGGAAACCTCTTTTGCCTCCGAGTCTATATATATATATGATGAATGAAGTGGTTCGAAGGCATTGCTTAGGGGAGATGGGACTTTGTGTTAAAATGGGAACATTGCATGTGTATATAATGTAAGATCAGTCGTGAAGGTTGAATATGTTTGTAATTATGTTAAAGTTTTCTTAGTTTACCAAACCTGCATTGATCATGGAAATGGTACATATTTAATATCGTCTCAATGACCTTGTCTGTGATAGGATCTCTATGGTAGCTCAATCGGAGAACGTTGACACTTCATGTGCAGAAGATCCAAGGTGTTATCAATGACGGCTTCATACATGAGACTTTATATAACTACCAAGTAATCTTCTTGCTCCTTGCTTAGTGCTAAGCATTCAGGGTAAGATTAGATGGACTGATTGGCTTGGTGTCAGGATAATGTGACTGAGTGAAGTATCAGATCAATGTGTTTGTGACTGAGTGAAGTATCAGATCAGTATGGTTTGTGACTAAGTGAAGTATCAGATCAGGGTGTTTGTGACTGAGTGAAGTATCAGATCAATGTGTTTGTGACTGAGTGAAGTATCAGATCAGTGTGTTTGTGACTGAGTGAAGTATCAGATCAGTGTGTTTGTGACTGAGTGAAGTATCAGATCAGTATGGTTTTTGACTGAGTGAAGTATCAGATCAGTGTGTTTGTGACTGAGTGAAGTATCAGATCAGTTTGTTTGTGGCATGATATTTTAGAGATCGAGACATAACTATAAAGTCAGTCCCCATCAGTATGCACTGTCACAAGTAGTGCTGTCTCTATTTGATCTAGACAAATGCTGAAAGGGACGTAAAACCCCCAATAAACAAACAAACAAATTGTATCTGACGCAGTGTCATTATGACAGCCTTGGTTGCTTTATACATGGTATTTGATGAAATTGATTTTCAGACTTCTAATAATCAACAATTATGAAAATAAAATTGTGTAAATTGAAGATCTGTTAACTTTTGTAATTCAATTGGTCTAATTAGTATTTTTATCAACAAAAGCTGAAATCAAAAACAAGTCTCCATTGCTAGCTTGATAAGTGTGAATTGACATTTTTCAGTGGTTTACCTATAATTTTCTTAAGTTATATTGATCATGGTATTGAAGGTGTTTTCTTGTATTTGACCACCTTTCATAATACTTATTCATGTACATGTCAGTGTAAAATCACGGAGCAAGATGCTAGTTAACATGTTACATGTATGTGAATTAAATTGGCTTCAATCAAGTAATGGAGACAACAGGGTATAATTATTGATTTTGTACAAAATCACCACGATTCTGCTTGTCTGCGTGAGACTGTCATGACAATGACTATATAGATGATAAAGTCATGATCTATTGATTACTCTAGGACAGATGCTTGCCATTTAGGCATCTTATCATGTCCACTTTAATCCAACTTTTGATATTAAAACTGATAATTATACAAACAAAACATGTTAGTTGATGGTTTTTCTGTCCTTGCAAAAGAAATGTTATATATTGCTCGGACGGAACATTTATCTATGCAATATACTGATTCCATATAGGGATATTGAAAAATACCATAAAATAGCTGATTTCAGTATACAGAAAGAGAACAGTACGTTATGTAATGACTTTAAATAGTACATAGAAGTTGGCTGTAAAAACAAGTTATTTTTTCAGTATAGCCATAATAAAACATTGTAGCCATTGAGAATAAAGTCCTGTGTTCAGTGCTACATAATTATCAAACAAAAAATGTTCTTACTAAAGATTAACATGGTCAAGTCATTGAACTTGAAGGTTTCTTTAATCTTTTCATACTTTGTAAGAAGATAAGTGATCATTAAATCAGATAATAAACCTAAACATGCATGCTGACAGTGTTACAGTGATAGAAGTGAACTTAGGTGACTGGTATATGGACAACCTTAAGATAAAATTGGGAAAACAGTATTAGATATATAACAAATTTCGAATCATTAATGGCAACTTTAAAATATAGCCTGTCTGTGACAGATACATGTGATATGGTCCCGTATAACCTGGCAACCCAACCAATTAGAATCTCTGATACTTTTTTTGCAGTTGGACAATGTACATCATATAAAAATCTAAATGAACAAATTGTTAACAGAGTTTAAACTTTAACATGCAAAATATTAAAGTCAGTTGTTCATACATAATTAATTAGAGCTTAAATTAGTTCATGTATTTTGGATACACATGCATTTACCATTTCAAAAGACTTGTTCAGTATTTCTTCATACCCTCGTTACGCAATTTGAATTAAAACCCATTATAAATAGTGGCATATAACAGCAAAAACAATATTGATATTACTTCATTTATGGGATTTTCAACATGACATGCAGACTACTTGATTTGTTATCAATGGAGAATACAGTCCTTTATAAATGTTGTAAAATCGGGCAATAATGTTGTCATGCAACATTACGAAATACCAGTTAGAATGTGTGTAATAGCTTGAATTAAGTAGTTACCCAACATATATTCAGCAGTACAATGTTATCTATTCAATTGATACAAAATATTATTAATATATATTATTGGGTTTTTAATCTATACAAGCTAATTAGATACAATAGGACTTTGCTTCATAAAAGTTCAATGTTGTAACTGTAATTGATCAAAAGGAATAGTGTCAAATTAATTTATAGTGTTCATAATTTGATATACTTCAAATGAAGTACAAAATATCTTTATTAGGATGTTGTTTGGATATGAACAACATATACAAGTCAACAAAGTCATTCAGAATGGAGTTGTCCATAAACCAATCTTTAATCATTTGAAGAAAGGAAAACCACAATGTTCATGCATGAATAAGCCATAGTCCATGGTAATATTTTATAAAAGCATCAAAGCTGATGGCTGTTGATAATTGACTAAATATTAGCTATTTCAGATGCTTGAAACAAATAAATTAAGATAAAAAAGTGTGTTATATACAATGTATACTAGCTAGAAAAATAGGTAAAATATAAAATTATACAGTCACCTGTAAATTGACTACTATAGGGTTGATTAACTTGTTCAAGGTCATATAATAAAGAGTGATTGAAGTGGAATGTACAGCCCGGTATTTCAAGATTAGATTCCTGTTACTTACAATCTATATGAATAAATATGATAAGCATTATACTTTAGATGCAGTTTTACTGGACATATTTTGTTTTTTTCTTTCACTAAGGCCAAACAAACATAATCTTGTTTTGGGTTCCCTAACTGACCGGTCTCTTTCTACCCCCCTACTCAAAAATATTTAATCAGACTTTTCCAGCGGATTTGACTGTGGTGTCAGAAATAAGAAACTGCGACATAATCCCTACAAATGATTACGATGAAATCAAACTTAATGTAATTCAATAATATCTTCATTTAAAACACATGTACAGAAATAGTTGAAACATTATTGTGCACAATGTCATGGATACTTTACACCATACAGTAGATACAATGGACAAGTCCAGACATAATAGAAAAATTATAAAAAAAATAAAATGAAATATGATTCCTACCTTACGACCATACTTTAATTTTTGAAATTAAAACCCATAACAAACATATATTTTGTTTTGCCCAATACTTCATCTATAATGTTAGAAACTATAGTATCAGGATCATTGCCAGTTTAAACTAAGGAGCTTTTATATGTTAAACATTATAGATGTTATTATAGAAGATTATATTGTCATCATCATTAACCCCCCCATTACATAAGTATTTTCACTGTCTACACCAGGATCAAGCTAGATCATATTTACCTACAGCTACTCCCTGTGTTCCTGAAAGTGATTAATCATGATTACAATGTATAAGCTGGAGTAGAATTCACCACCTCTAGAAGTCAGATTTGTTCAGTCAAAATTAGGCTAAATTAACATTGGAATATCATATGTATATGACATATTGAATGGATTTTGCCTTTTATATAAATGGGTTTGCATGCTGAAATTTGGTCTCTCTGTATTTATTTCTATGTTATTGATATTCTGGAAACTTCAGGTAAGAACTAGATTACCTAATTTAAAGGTCTCTAGAACTTGTAATATAACTTGCACTGTCATAGCAAAGCAGAGATTAATTAAGCTCAAATTTGCGTTTTAGACTGTTGCTTATAGAAAATCAATAAACATATCATGATATCTTATGCTCATTGTCAGTTAAAAATCCATATTCATGATTTATTAAATGGCATTGTGAAGGTAAACTTTAGTTGTTAAGTTTGTATTTAATTTGTTTTATAAGAGTTTAATTATTATCCTGAAGGATGATTACAGTAGAACCAGATATATACATGTATTATGTTGTATATAGTAGTGTCACAATAACCACAATCTTTCAGCAATTTTTGTGATGAAAAAACAAAGGAGAAAAACCTAGTACAATGTAATAGCTTAAATTAGGACAGGAAGGGAAGGGGCTACAGGAACGGAGAGCTAAAGCAATAGAGATTTAGTACAGAATGATGGAGGTGTATGAGTACACAAAGCTGTGTTACTGCCTATTCTTCTAAATCTTTACATGGGGATGATTACAGGAAGGGGGATTACTACCTCCAACATACCTCAGCCAATCTTTGTTCTTTATACCCTTAAACCTGTCACTAACTTGAGTGACCCTAACAAGAAGGTATATTTTGTAATTCTTAAATACATGAAGTTTAACTGTTTAATGTCATCTTTAAAATGTTTATTAAGGGGAGATAATCAAATTCTTAAAGAAACCACATTTGTCATTTGTCAACCTTGTATTTCTATTTTGAACCAGTGTTAATTACATGTAGCATTTACAAATGTTTTGATGTGATTAAGATATTTTATTTAAGGTCACGATTTTCTTGAAATGTTGTACTTTTTCTCCTTTTAAAAAAGAAAATGTTCTTCCACAAAACTGATATAGAACATCAGTTTTTGTAGGCATTTTGTTGTTGTTTTCACTGGTTTTTTTTGCTAAAACAAAAATGAATTTTAAGAAAAAGAAAAATACTAATGGTTATTTCAGGTCATATATTTGATAAAAATTGCTTTATTCCAAAGCTTGTGCATACCAGATTTTCTTGATATTACAAAAATTTCATGAAAAGCGGATGAAAGCATTTTCTATTATATGGTTAACCATGCAGTCATGTACTTAAATTAATATAGGGGATACCTTATGTGTCAAGATACAGCTGATGGTGAACCTAATGTATTGTTGCTGATGCTGACAAGCATGACAAAGCACTAGGCGTCACCATATTAGAGCACTCACCTGGAGTCTAAATACCTGTAATGTCTGATCACAC
Organism: Pododesmus macrochisma; assembly: GCA_032359645.1. Taxonomy (NCBI): domain Eukaryota; kingdom Metazoa; phylum Mollusca; class Bivalvia; order Pectinida; family Anomiidae; genus Pododesmus; species Pododesmus macrochisma. The sequence goes on from JAUMGZ010215381.1 coordinate 7,532, forward strand.
ACACAAGTATATTGATCTACCGAGCGTTCAATAGCCCAACCTATACACACACTGCATGAACATGTTTGTGTTTATTCATGATCATATTTCATTCACTTAACCATTGTATTTGAATGAAGTGCATGATGTTTGGCTGATCTCTTACATGAACTTAAGAGATAAAGTCCTGTTAAATATCTTGGTAATGGTCAACCATTTTGCCGATTGACCACTATCAATACTGACTATTGTGAGTTGGGTTGTGTATATTATTGTTGGGTATTACAAGCAGGGTTGTTCTGCCTGTGTATGTGTGTACGTATGAGCCTGTCTACAGTCATTATCTACCTGTGCTAGTTTCAGCTTAGTTGACAACGAAATGGCGTCATTTCACAATATGGCCGCCACCGTGTTCTGTTTACATTCATGCACTTCCTGATTTGCGATTTTGAGGGATTTAGAAGTCCCTGTGGACAAAAAGATACATATTCTTGGATATTACATTTCATCAAATCTCATACATAATCAAAAATGGAGCCAAGCTACAGAATTGGCAAATCCAGCCCCATACATCTTAATCATTACAGGTAATTTTACTGAGCATTATTAGTATGATAAATATCAAGTTTATTTTTGTACAGCTGGTTTTATATGCCACAATTTCATAATTCATTGAGGGTTGAGAGATAAGTATAATTCATGTTGTACATTTAATAATTTAAAATTGTCATGAAAAGAACTGTTTATTTAAGGTTGTAATATACTAAATCATAACCCTTATATTTCTCACAATAAATTCACATGTTTAAAATCTGTATAATAGAAATGTACCAGCAATATATATATATACTAACCTAATTAAATGTACCATCATCATGATCAGATACCCTTTTTATTGGTTTGATCAACAAATACATTTCATTTAGAATTCATATGGACATCATAATTATTGTTAATTTATTATTTTTAACATATTTAGTAAAAATGCATAAATTGCTTTAAGTATTATATTAAGATAGTTATGCTGACAAATCATATATTTTTGTTGCTGTGATGTGTTACCTAAATTAGTCAAATATTTAAAATTTCACAATAATATTAGAAATTTCACAATGTAAGAAAATGGCTTTTAAACTTAAACACTATGTATATGCATACTTGCCACTTTCTATGAATTGATTTCATACACAGCTACATAATATGTAGTTTGTGTTTTTGGTTTAATGATCAAAATATGAATATGCATGCATGCAGTACTAGTGCTTGATGGTATCAGTAACCTAAGACTATATATATCCTCTTTACAAAGTGATTTTCAATGTTAAAAAGCATCAATCTAAGCAAAACATTTTTTTAGAATTTTTTTATTGTAATCTCTGTATTTTAGAATAAAATAGAATTGTAAATGTGTATTCTAACAGCTAGTCTTTAGGATAATTTTTTTTACATCAACCTGTATACTGTATGTATTCTGGTAGCGAGGAAGTAATATGGTTTAATCAATAATCTGTGTCACTATTTTGTTCACCGCAATCACAAAAGCGTTGAAACATTTATGTACAGTAAAAGAAATTTGGAAACACCTTATTATTTAAGATTTTCTTCCTGTGAAACTCCAGTATCAAAGAAAATGTTTTAAACATTGACACTTCTGAGTTAATTAAGCATTGAATAGTTATGCTTGATAATTCAACAAAATTATTGGGACGAACATATGGGTCACAATTTTAAATGGCTGTTATTTCATGTTCAATTTTTCTATTATGTTATAATAATAGATTTATTTAAAGTACTTTTCATCCAAGTTTAAACCTGCTCCACAATCATGTTTAATTCTTGGTACCCATTATATATATATTCTGTGTACTATGTAGTAGCTGTATATTTTGACCCAAACCCTTGTTGAACCAGAAAGAACTACACGATCTCTTTATTATATATGTATTACATGCCATGTATTGAGTATGATCGGGTTATCTTGGTGTGTGACTCACAAAGCTTTTGATCAATACACTAGAGTAAAGTTGATGTATTGTTAAACATTTTCTGCAGTAAGTAAATATTGACACTTGTTATATACACTAGAGAACACATTGACTTAAGTCACCAGACATTATAATACTGATAGCTTTAATTTGTCAAAATAATTGCTTAAACTTTTGGGGGTAATGACTATATGTTCAAAAATTATTACAAAAAAGAGTTCTTTATGGGGGAAATCTGGATTTGAAGTGTTATCATAGAAATAAAGCTTGCCATTATTGTATAAAATTTTGCATACTTTTATAATTAATTCACCCAAAAGCTTAACTCAAACTAGGCATCACAGCAGGTCTAATATCTTGTTAATATTTAGTGTTATAATTGTTCACTTCATTTATTAAAATGTCTTCTGTTGGGTTTCTGTAGTGGCTCAGTAATTTTATAAGTGGAAGAGTATTTTTCTTCATGTGCAGGAGGTCAAGAGTAAGTTTGTAGATCCCTGGCAGTGCATCCCACCTAAGAAGATCACTATTAAAATAAGATACTCTTATTGGTGAGACCCTGCCAAGCCCTCAGCATTTCTTGGTAGGAGAAATTGCTGGAAGTTGAGGATAATGTGACCAAGTGAAGATCATGTCAAATTGTGTCTGCAGTACATGTACGTGTGATATATTTGGTGAGACAGCACTATCAAGTCACAATCAGGCTTGCACTCTAACAAGCAGACACAGTCTCAGTATGGCATAGTTGAAGGGACTTTAAAACCCTAAGAAAAAAGGAAACACATTTTTTTTATTTATAACACAAATAACCATTTAATAGATGTTAACATGACAAGTACTTATTGTGATATTAAAAGTGAAAAGAACTGACTTAGTAGTATATTGTAGTTTGATTGAGGGATCCATGTTTATTAAGACATTCAGTGTGTATAAGCAACAGTTTGCATCCTATGATAAGAAGTGACGATGAATATTTCATGAAGACAACACTTTAGTCCAGATAGTTGCATTAACTGCAGGCCTTAAAGTTTATATACATAAAATGCTGATGCTATTGTTACCTTGCTTAGATCTTACAAAAGTACAGTGATATATACCATTTAAAATCAACAATAGGAATACTTATTTACAGTAGCACAAAACATATTTAGTCGGGTATACACTTCATATGATACTTATACCAATTTATATATAATGATTGATTGATCATGAGTTTTAAAATCACATGACTATGATTAATTGAAGGCCACATATCCTATTGTTAATAATCTACATAATAAGTACACTCACTCACATTCTAAATGCATGTATAATCTGTATTTGAAGCCAAACAAAAAAACTATATTCAGTAACATGATCAGTTTCAAAAATCCACAGCTTATAGTTTCTCACAAATTGTAATATGACATAGGTGTTCATGCATCCTTCCAAATCTGGAACATGATTGCTAAGTACATGTACCCCCAATGTAGGCCTTATTACCATAATCTGATCCAAAAATATATATTTAATTATCAACCTCAGTGGGTTCATCAAGATTCACAAAAAAAAGAAAAAGAAAAAACAAGTGAATTGTGTTGGCACTAAACATTGAATCATTGGTCTAATAATGAGTGAATCTGCCAACTAAAGTCTTGATGTTACATTGTCATATAGTGCAGGCGTTGAATACAGATCAATGAATGCTTGAATTTTGTGTTATGACCTTACAGTTAATGTATACATTTAGGTGTTAATGTCTTCCTGGTGGCCTGCCTTCAGTTTACAAGGTTGCGTCCTGAAGTCTTTTATATAAGCACAAATTTTTCCAATTCCATTTGACATTTAAAGAGTAAGTTTTATCAAATACACTTGAAATAGCTAGGAGCTTATATTTGGCAATTCTTAACTGCTTTTTAGTCCATCTGGACCAAAGGTCCAAGGTGGACTTTTCTCATACAAATCCCGTCCGTGACATCCGTCCGTCGTCCGTCGTTGTTAACATTCCATATTTTCGACTTCTTCTCCTGAACCACTGGACCAGTTTTATCCAAACTTGGTAGGAAGTATCCCTAGGGGAAAGGAATTCAGATTTGTTCAAATGAAGGAGCTGGGCCCCCAGGGGGCGCCACTAGGGGGGGGAAAGGGAAAAATTTGATAAAACTTTAAAAATCTTCTTTTAATAAACTAGCTTAAAGACATAGGATAGACCACTGATACACACAGAAAAGTAGAAAGTATTATTTTAAAAAAGGGAACTGTTTGAAC
>JAUMGZ010215392.1:0-11742 GCA_032359645.1 Pododesmus macrochisma
TTCAGGGTAAAAGATCTTGTCCTGTGCACAGGTAAGTACAGTTCACGGTTAAAGATCTTGTCCTGTGCACAGGTAAATGCAATTCAAGGTTAAATATCTTGTCCTATGCACAGGTAAGTACAATTCAAGGTTTAAGATCTTGTTATGTGCACAGGTAAATGCAATTCAAGGTTAAATATCTAATCCTATGCACAGGTAAGTTCAATTCAAGGTTAAAGATCTTGTCCTGTGCACAGGTAAGTACAATTTAGGGTTAAAGATCTTGTCCTGTGCACAGGTAAGTACAATTCAAGATTAAAGATCTTGTTCTGTGCACAGGTAAGTACAATTCAGGGTTAAAGATCTTGTCCTGTGCACAGGTAAATGCAATTCAATGTTAAATATCTTGTCCTATGCACAGGTAAGTACAATTCAAGGTTTAAGATCTTGTTATGTGCACATGTAAGTTCAATTCAAGATTAAAGATCTTTTCCTGTGCACAGGTAAGTACAATTCAAGGTTAAAGATCTTGTTCTGTGTACTGCTGATACAATTTTAACATGACTGCACATTTTTTGGATTCATTGTATAGACATTTGCATAGGTACCAGCTGAGATCAATAATATTCATAAATCAAATACCATATATTCAGTTGTTTTCTAGAAAATGTCCCGGTACTAGTACATATGTACTAAATTGCTAACCTTTCATGTTCTGTAAACAAATGTATAAACAATGGTTTCAAGATTTTGTTCTGTTTTCACATCATAGGTAGCTGGCAATTGTTCATGGACAGATTGGAGAAACGCAAGCAGAAAGAAAGTTCTGCACCATCTGTACAGATACCTGCACTGGAGTGGAATACTATATTAAAGCCTATGTAAGATTTATACTTATTCGTTATTTATTTAAAGCATACTGTAGATATTATAGTTAATGTCTTAAAATTTTGATTATTTTACATTTACAAAACATCTTTTGTGATTGAACTTAATAGATGTCAAAAAGTGAATTTTAGGTTAAAACCAACATATCAAACTGGCCATTAAACTTAAATATCATATTATCAAAGCAGATTTAATCTCAAAGAGATGTTGTATGTATATAGAGAATGACTGTTTAGATGTGAAAAACTGATATGGTAAACTCAATACAAAATGTAACTAGGTCAAACCACTGAGATGTTTTATTCTCACACCTGTGATAGAGTTTTCTAGTGTTTTAACTCGTGTGAGATTTCTCTATCCCACCCTAGGGTGAGATAAGCGTGCGCTGCTATTATAGACAATGACATGACAGCAATCAATATGACGTCACAACAGCAGAATAAAGAAGGAAATTCATCAGATTTTCTGGAAAATCATACAATCAATGCTTTATTATCGCCGTGATAACAATGTTGAAGGTGTGAGAAAAAGAATCAATCACCCCAATGTTGTGCAAGATTGAGATATCTCTATCTCACACAACTAGGGGTGATAGATTCTATTAATACCATCTCTGTATAACGTACACATACAAAATGTATGCTTAATTCAGGAATTATTTACCGGTAACAAAAACAAGTTTCACTGGTCCAGTATGTACTTATCATTTTTGAATAACCTTTTACAAATTTAAATAGGTAACTTATTTTAATTTCATTTAATGTTTGTCAATGGTTCATTAATCATTTAGTTAACTAGAATCTGGCCCTGTAAATGAAAATTTCAAAGATATTATTTACCTTAATTAATGTCTTCATTGTTACTATAGAGAAGAGAAGGAAGAGATCAAGCTCCTACCTATCATAGGTAGAATGGACATGAAGATTGTAACAGCTCCTGCCATTGTGTACACACCTCTAGATGGATCCTTTCCTGTAAGCTATGTTTCTGATTCTTAGATAAGATGTATAAATTAATGCTTTTTAGCGTTGATTCATAGCTAACCTTGAATTTTGAAAAAGATCCTCTCACACAGAGAATTGGTATTATTTTTTTATTATACTTATTGGTGGATTGTTTCAGTTTGAAAGTTTATATAACATTTGAGTATTCAATGCATATTGTTATTCAATTAAGTGTTTTCGATGATATCTTGACTGGATTATTTCTGTAGTAAATCATTTACCAACCTATCACACAGGTCATTAATTGTATATAACATATTCCTAACCAGTAACAGATGTTATGAGAAATAACTGTTCAGATGTGAGAAACTCATGGCAAACAAAAATATTACTATCTTAACCACTATAATACTTTAATACCATGTCTGTATCATGTGTTTATACCTTAAATTTCAGCATAATTTTGTTTATGTTATTTTACAGTTTCTGGTGTGTGGACATACATCTGAAGTGAATGCCACTAGTGATATTGATTTATATGTAAGCTCCAACCAGATATCTCTTGTACAGAAACTAATTGACCAATCAGCAGCAGTGTTACTGTCCGGGAGGGACAGAAATTTGGACAATGAGAAAAATCGGTTTGATGACAGATTAGATCAACTGACTGCAGATAGTGGTATTGAGAGTGACATGTCCGGTATTAAACCACCAACTCCTCCTGATAGTACATCATCCAATACTTCATCACACAATAACAACCATCAGTCAGGCGTCATGACCCCTTTTGATGTTCTGTTAACGGCAAGCAGGATCTCTTGTACAATGTATTCACATGCAATTTTGGAAGAAGATGTTTGTGTTGATACGGAAATGCATTGGGGCAAACTTTTAAGGAAACAGAAGAAATCAGATTTAGAAAGCCAAGATCCTGATTCAGTAGACCTCTTAACACCCACTCCAAACTCTTACTCCTTTATGAATATTCATGAAGACAAGGAGGAGCTAATCAAATCTATCCAAGCAGGCAGCAGTGTCATCAAACCATTCTTCTACTTCTATTTTTCACAACCTCATACAGTTGTATCTTGTTGGGAAAGTGGACAGAAATTTGAGATGTCTTGCTATGATTTGCTCATGAAAGGTCCTGTGTCCATGTACATACCAATAGGTAATCTATTTTGATATAGAACTATATTTAGTGATATGGTATTTTTCAATATATGAACATATTAATTAGATATTTTAGGTAAACCTTTATTAAAATGATATTAGTGGTTTTAATGAAGGAAACAACAACACAAAAGATGCAGTTCTGCTCATGGTTTATCATGTCCCCATGTTTCACCCACTATGTGGGCATAATCACTTAAGATTATACTTTTCTGCCAATAGTGAGGTGAAATTACCTTTACAATATTGTAATACATGTAGCATTTTCTTTCATTCACATTAAGGCACTGTTATTTATATATAACATTGCTCCCAACATGAAATGTTCCTTGTAGGATAGAAATTATAGTACATACACACACAGTGGTATGGCTTTGATTGGTTCAATATTAATAATTTAAATCATTTTTGAATTATCATAATAATCCTGAATACTTTTGAAGGGGAGATGAAACTGTTGCCAGACTGTGCTGATTTTAACACATATTGGATAGAGACAAGACCAGGTCAACCTGACCCTAAAACAGGAATTCCTCCCAGCTTGTACACACTCAGGGTTACAGACTTCATTCAACATCCAGGTAATGTATCAATGTTTGTTGGCACTGTTCATTTAAAGACTCCTTATAATAGACCAGTTATATTTGAATGAATAATCTAAACTAAGATGTTACATCTTTTATGATACACATTTATAATAGCATTAATACTTTAAAAAATTTGACTAGCGAAACTCCATGTTAAAAAGATTAATCTTGTTTCCGGTATTGAAAGGTCTACATTATGAGGTTTTTTTTGTCTTTGTAGCATGCATTAGTCTGAAGATGGAGAGGCCTTTGAAACTGAACATGAGTGCAGATAAAATTGACCATGTTCAGAACTTTATATCTGACTTAGGATCGAACATAAAGCAACACAAAAGAGCACCATCACCCAAACCAGACAGTAGCAGGAAGAAAAAGCAAAAATCTGATTCCTCTCAACATCAGTCCGAAATCCCAGGTAAATTAATACCATTATATTTAAAGGCACAGAGAATATGCAAGCTGATTTATGCAACTATCTTTAAATCATTCAAATATCTTTATTTTATCTCAGTTATAATAAAACTAATTTTAGATGAAATGATTTAAAAAAAAATGTGCTTATGAAAATTCTGATTACACTACATTTTGTATAATATTCTGAAGTCATATTCTTATTCTTATATATTTATTTCCAAAATTTATTTATTTATTTGTTTTCTTTTTTTAGTGGTGCTGACCAAACTGGAGAGGTTAGAGTTAGAAACGCAGCAAATTGTGGTAGTAATTGAAAGTAGTCCAGAATTCAAGAGGTCAGGTGTCTTGGGATGTTTAAGTAGCATTAAACTGGAAACTTGTCTGACACAAAATGGACAGGGTAAGTTGCGACAAGATGCTCAGATTTAATTTGAAATATAGTTTCCAATAGTATAGTTGATGAAAAAGGATTCATGTCTAATTACTGCAAGTGATAACAGGTCACAAAAGACATTTTTAAGTCACACAAAGTTTATTTGATATTTATTAATTCGTCTTTCTTATGTTTTTGCAGGTCAAATCGACACTATAGACTTGTATCTATCATTGAAGGATATGCAGCTGAAAACTATCTATCAAGATAAACCCAGAATTTTGATTGGTCCTTGCTCTGCAAATATTGATGTCAATGTAGATTGGTACCAGGCTGTTGATAAGCTGTCTTCTGTTTCCATGACAACCGTCAATGCTAATTCAACTTTAGTTCCAATATGCGTCGGACAAGAGCATTTGATGTGTCTTCAAGAACTGATGGAGCAATTCAAAGATATCTTGAAAGTATGTGTCAACAATTAATAATGTTAGTGTTGTCAGTAAAATTCGAGATATTTTTCAATCATGAGAATTATAAAGTGTTTTGTTGATGTTTTTCAAAAATAAGAATATCGGGAAGATATGTTCCTATGAAAATTGCCTTGTTCAGTGTATTTGGTCAAATTCATAAGATTTGTGTAATACATCTTAGGTCATTTAAAGACATTTGACAATGTTGTCTTGTTTCATTTGTGCCCTCCTTTATGATTGTCATTTTAAATTTTATTGGATCCCTTTAAGATTTCTTGAAATATAACATCCAGAACAGTAGGCTCTAATAATAATATCCTAGTTGATGACCAAATGTCTATCAATTCTATTGAATCAGCAACAAAGAATGATTGTCACACTTGGCAGTAGAAATGAACATATGAAAAACCATAATAGTCATGCTTTGCGGGATAAGGGTTGATAGAAATAGACTTGTACCGGATAAGGGTTGATAGAAATAGACTTGTACCGGTACAAGGAAAGGTATTGCACTCAATTTAGTGATATAAATTAAGTGACACCCTTTTAAGTAGTTTTCTGTGTCTTTAAGGTTTCATTTGATATTAATACTGTTGTGTACTCAATTTTAGAAGAATTTCAAGATGAAAGAAACAGCTTCTTCTCCTGCAGACGTTAATGGAATATCTAAAGACCCACCAGCTGAAGTTTTAGTTATGGAGACCTCAATTGATGATCTTCGTAGTGGGGCCTTTGAGTATGTTCAAAATCCAGGTAAGTGCTTAAAGCTTAGCAGAACAAAAGTTTTTATCATGGAGTCAAAATCAAGTTTATAGAAAATTATTGTAAACTTTTTCAAGAGTCAACTTTGTTCTTTACTAAACAAACTCAACACAATAATTTATGTATCACAATATGCAAATGTTCTTATGTATCTGTAGACAACTATGACCTTCAAGTGGACCCAGGTGATATAGTTTTCTGTAGTCAGGACAGAGATGGAGACAGCAGCATGACATGGTGCTATAACCAACCAAGAGTTCTCTCCCATGTAGAAATCACACCCATACCTATCAATGTACCTGGTGATGTGTTACAAGTGATGAATGGTGAAATACTGGTAAGAAGCTGTTTGAACTCTTTATTTCCTAACAGACAGTACAAATGTTTATACCTTATTGATTCTTATTTAATTACAATATCGTTTTAGAGGTCATTTAAGAGTACGTTTATTGATATCGGTAACTGACTGTATACATTTATTATTATTAATAATATTTTTGTTTATAAAAAGTTTTTCTGTAATAAGAGGCATGATAAATATGAACATGAAGTGTAATGGTTTTATAGGAAAACAAATTTACTAATAGCAATATTACTTTGATGTAGGTTCCATGCACTTTGTCCTATCTGGATGCTACGACTCAACAGTACATACCATATATAGAATTTGAAATATCAGAAAACAGCAAGACTGCATTAAGCCTACCTGAATTGAAAGTAGTAAATATAAAAGAGCTAGTGATGGCACAGACTTGGAGAGTAACAATACGGCACAGTCTACAGAAACAGCTGCAACTAGACAGGTGTGACCAATATAACCTTATTACCTTATACAAACTTGTTAATCTGTCACTAAATTAAAGGAGAAATAAGTTTGATTTACCATATTAAATTGTTTTAGAGAATTGCTTGCTTAGTTAAGTGTGAATATTGTCAAGCATGTATGTCTTAAAGATATATACTACTAATCTGTGTTGGAATAACATAAACATATTGGAATGATATAAGTATTGAATGTTAAGTTTGAACAGTGTAAAGTTATAAGTTTGGTCTCTCATTTTAGGCTATTTGTACTTTCATTTTCAGATTGAATGCACATGGTCATACACCAAATCAAGAATCAGATTTGTCTATCTACCCAGAATCCCTTGCTGCAGCCATGTGTGTTAATTCTTGTTTCATTCCAAGCTTGATACCTCTGATACAGGTGTTTCTGTCAACTCCTGTCATCGAAATCCGTCTACAGAACCACATGGAATACTTAGGGAGAGGTTCGCATTGCTTAATCATAACAGTTAGCTTTCATTAAAACTTGTTTTTCATTGCACAATGTATTACATACGTTAAATATACCCATGTATACTAAATTGATTATCCATTAAAGTTCATTTTTGATTCATTTTGACATATAAGAGTGTCAATAAGATTAAGTTAATAAATATTTATAAATCAGATCCTGGGTCTCTTGTAGTTCTGACAAGAAATAGTCTGTATTATGTTACAATTCTAATAAGAAGTACTATGTTTATCTGCAGATGTTCCTAGTGTTTTGAAGCCATTTACATTTGATAGTTCAACACCATTAGACCAAGAATTTGCTCTTCTAAGTATCAAGAATGTATCTTTAATGGCATCACATACTACAAGTACTTACGCTCGCTCAAGTGCACAGGTATGATTATATAAGATCAAGTATACTATTTGAAGTTTGGTAATACATTTACTTTTAATATGTATATGAATTTCAAGAAGTAGTGTTCATTATGTTTGTTTATATAGAAAAGATGGAAGACCTACTTTTAAGTAGATGAACATTTTTGAACTTAATAGAGATTTCATTATTATGTCTGTTGAAAGAAAGTTTTATAGCATTTTTCATTGGTTAGGAAATTTTCTAATTTTATCTTAAATGGGAGAAGCACTTATAGATTATTCTTGGATTTTAAATTTTGTGTTTGTGTTTTAATAGCTAAGTAGTGTTGTTCACCTTGATGTCACTGAGTACAGAAATCTGACCATGCACAGAGTTATCTGCCCTTTTGAACTTTATGCAGACGCAAACTACACACCTGGTCCAAAGGTACACTTTAATCTAAAAGTTATAGACTGTATTAAGGCAATATAAATACTATAAATATTACTAATACTATATGTGATATAACTATTATCTGTGTCAATTTACATTATTTGATAGATTTTACCTTTTCTTTATCACAAGTCAAAGCTATCTGTATACTACAGAATTTTCTTACAGTAATTGTAGAAGAATTGTTCAAAATCACTAAACATTTAAAATAACTTTGATGATCATCATATAAAAGGAGATACTTTGAACCTTCTCACTAAGCATTAATATATTTATAGAATCCGTTGCTTGAGAGCAATGTAACCTTTGACCCAATTCAAGTGAATATTGCGAGAGGAAGTATACATACTTTGAGCAGGGCAGCCCAAGTCTGGGGACAGGTAAGTATCTACGAGATAATTCTACTTTCTATATAAGGATTTTTCGGTCAATATTTAAAAAAAAAAGGAAAAAAGTTATTAATAGGCAAATTAATTGAGAGATAAGATACTACTAGTCTAGGTAAGGAAATTGGATTATTTTTCATAAATGTCAATGTACATCAACTTGAACAGTAGTAATACATACACATACTTGTGACTATCTAACATGTGAAGTGGTATTTCTGAAAACTGAAGTTTTTGATTTTCAGATGCAGTCACCAGATAACCAATGCCATGTAGTGTTTAGTCATTATATAGTATGCAATGACAGCCACTTGTCTGTTAGATTTGGACAGGTAAGATCTAAGTCTATGTATAGCCTCTTTGAACTCATTTAACGTACATTTATCAAAATGATATGACCATTGATATTGATATGATTTGGTTGAGAAGGCTGAAAGCTTTGATCAATACATGTAGGTAGACAAATGGTTAAATTAACATGACGAAAGTAATTATATATGATTTTCATCCATCTTTAGATATTCTGTTTCCAAAAATTTTAACTAAAAAGGAGAAAAAAATTATTATATATAAAAATTTTGCTTTGGTATATTTCTAATTTAATTTTCTAATTAGATTGGTACAGATGAGAACCTATTGTTACGTCCAAGACAAATGCACTGCTATAGCTGGAGGTCACACAGGGTCATGCAGGTATGTATAAGCTTTTAACTCCACGAGGTCACACAGGTATATATAAACTATTAACTCCACAAGGTCACACAGGTATGTATAAACTATTTACTCCATAAGATCACACAGTTTGTTTGTATTAAGGATTTATTGTCCGATCAACAGCTAAGATCATTTACGGACGTGCCAGTTTTACTGGTGGAGGAAATCGGAGTACCCGGAGTAAACCACCGACCTACGGCAAGTCACTGGCAACTTTCTCAAACTAGCACGCCCGGACAGGAATCGAACTAGGAGGTGAAAGGCTCTTATGATTACAAGTCGGCGACTTTAATCACTAGGCCACCACGGCCCCCAGGTCACACAGGTATGTATAAACTATTAACTTCACAAGGTCACATAGGTACGTATAAACCATCAGTTCCTAAGATTTATATGCACTTGAGGTCAAACAAAGTCAACCAGGTATGTATTAACTATCAAGTCTTTTTCATTTATATACACTTGAGGTCACAGAAGGTTGTGCAGGTATGTGTAAACTAAAAACTAATAAATCAGACGTTTTGGAGGTCACATAAGGGCAACCAGGTAAGTAAAACCAATCAACTCTCATTACACTTACATATATACTTTTGGTAACTAGGTCGACAAGTTATGTATGAGATATTTTTTTGATAATCCATGTACACATGTGTTAAATACATCAAGAACACATTTTATATATTTCAAGGTTATTTTTTTTTTAAATTGAATAATCATGCATGCTTTGCATAACCTAGTTAGGTCATTTGAGACTTTGTCTCAAGGTGACCTATTGCCATTGCCTTTTGTCTGTCGTTCGCCTTGCGTCCGTAAACTTTTCACATTTTAGACTTCTTCTGCTAAACCACTGGATCAATTGAATCCAAACTTGATAGAAAGTATCTCAAGGATCAAGGTCACCAACACTTAGAAAGCTTTAAAATGTCTAAAATGCCATTTTTTTTTCAAAATATTAGACTTTTTGTATACAGATATGTATTAGAGAGTTGTAGGAAATAATGTGAGGAAAATTTTGACATAGTTTCAAGGTCACAGGGTCCAATGTAAAGTTCACTGATACTTCAGAAGACTGCAAATGCTAATTTTCTTAAAAAAAAGTAGACTTTTTGTACAGACAAATATATTACGGAGTTGTAGAAAATAATTTGAAGAATTTACAATGTTTCAAGGTTATGGAATCAAAGGTCAAGGTCACTAACACTTTGAAAGACTGAAAATGCCAATTTTCTCGAAAAAGGTAGACTTTTTGTGTAGACACATGCGCATAAGCCAGTTGTAGAAAATTATGCGAAGAATATTTTGAGGGCAAGCTATGACTTGTTTAAAGTTTTCCAATCAGTTTCCTACAATAATTATACCTCTGAACACCACTTTTTAAATATATTCAAGCTAATTAATACTCAGGTGACCATTAAGGTCCTTTAGGCCTCTTGTTAATTTATATATTGTTAGGTCAGTGTTATTATGGATGTATGACTATATATTTATATAAATCAAACATGAGACAGGTGTTGTCTTGGTTTGGTGTAACAACAATGTTTCATATAGTTTGAAAATATGTTCTGGTGATAACTGTTGTCAGGAAAAGAGTTAACCTAGTGCTTAAAGAAAGCTTTCGATGAAATATATTTCTTCTCATGACTATAATGATTGTTGGAGTTACAGTCAAGTTAAGATATTGTTCATATTTATCTTTATTCATACTGCAGCAACTTCATGTGTGCTTAGATGGACAAATTATGAAGTGGAGTGACCCGTTTTGTATAGACAATAAGGAACAAATTGTCCGTATAATCAAGACAACTGACCAGCAATATAGCCTTATCATCGGTGTAACACAAGTGACCAATGTCCAGAAAAAGGTAATCAAATGTCCTATTTCTAACTGTAAGAAAAAGGGGTATATTCTTAAGTCAGCTTGGTACTTATGAAACAATATTGAAGGCATTGTTGTGTAGCACAAATTCTTTGCAATTTAAACTGCACATTCTGCATGTACATGTGCAAACACTAAATTGTGAAAAAACAATTACCTCCTATTTGATTTTGTTTATATTGAAGTAGGTAGAATTTCAGAGTTTTTCATATTCTATATTTATGTAAAATTGAATTATTATACCCCGCCATAATGTATTTGAAAGCAGATATTTTGACCTCTTGTCAACATGCATGCATGTCCTGGAAATCGTTTTTCTGTAATGTCAGCAGATCTAAACCAAGTGTTGTAAGAATTGTATATTGATAATAAAATCTGCAAATTTAATATTATATTTGTTCTGAATCTAGTCAAACCTCCAAAAGACCAATCAGAACAAATTTGCTATTCAACTTTAATTCAATTCTCTGCAAAGATAAAGTTCAATAGTGTATTGTGTACCTGGACATTTCATGTGTCTGTTGCATTCATTCAATATTCTGAACAATTCTGAGTGCACTGCAAGTGTCCTGCAACAAAATAAATGTAGGTTAGACATTATCAGAGGGGGTTTTCATATACTCAGCCATAATCTAATGTTTAGTGCTGTGTAAATTGTATTACTTGGGTCTTAAAAGCAATGTATATTGACTTTTCAGGACATTTATCAAAATTCTAATTAATAATATGTTATATTTTGTCTTTCATATAGATCACTATAAGAGGTCAACTCATGTTCCATAGCTGTATGACCATGCCATTAGAGGTCAAGGTCACAACAACCATTGATGAAGCTGGACATGATATTTGTTTAGAGTCGGAGCATGCGTCACCATCATTTATTCTGGAACCATCAGAAATAAAAAGCATCAAGTTGAGACCATTTGGCTCTGGTGGTGGCTGGTCACATGATGTTCATGTTACAGGGGACAGAATGAAAGAAAATAGGATGGTCAAGGTAAACTTGGATTACTTACCGTATTTTCCGGATTATAAGCCGCTACTTTTTTTCCTGGCTGCCAGGACTGCGGCTATTATAAAGGAGCGGCTT
>JAUMGZ010215414.1:0-11741 GCA_032359645.1 Pododesmus macrochisma
TGCCGTAGGTTGGTGGTTTACTCCGGGTACTCCGGTTTCCTCCACCAGTAAAACTGGCACGTCCATAAATGACCTTAACTGTTGATCGGACAATAAGCCCTTAGTACAAACAAACCATGGACTTACGTCTTTTGAATATCGTCTTGGTTTGTCGTTTTTACTTCTCTATAACCTCTACTTTGTTTATCTTATTTCTCCTTGTTCTATTGCTTCCTGGTTATTCAACTTTTACTAAGGACGGCAGTCCTCAAAGTGAATTATTAATTCACATGGGAGCTGTATGTCGTTCTATAGTATCCCAATAAATTGTGTTAGGCTTGCATCTGTGTGCCTATTTTTGTCATTACTTCCTGTTTCTATACATTTTTATTTCTTCTACACGTATATGGTCAGTAACATAGAATTTCAGATTTATATGTAGTTTGTGATATAAGTTATTCTATTTTTGGCATATTTTATTACTGCTTTCACTTTCTATCAATATTTCTGAATTGACGTCTCTTATTCACAGGCGCTTGGGTACATGATTGTTTGGTTCTCCCAGCGGGAAACACTTGGTCAAAATGGGGATAGATTCCCACATACAAAAACTTCTAATAAAGGAGATCCCTAAAGCTTATACTTGCATATGAAGCAATATTTTAAAATGGATTGTTCAAAATATTTCTATGGAGTCTAGAGTAGTTTTCAAATTTAAAGGTCAAAGTTAATCACAGGGGATATGTGAAGTTTTTACATATCTAAATTCTCAATAACAACTAAATCAATTTTCACAAAACCACCCAGAACATACAGTGTATTGAGAGGGACGTTTCGCCCGAACAAAAATAAATACATATAAAGTAGTAAATGCGAAAAACCAAGACGATATTCTAAAGCCGCAAGTCCATCGACATGGCAAACGAAAGGAAAACGTTGGACGCACACAGCAAAAATAACCAAATGTACACCGTTTAACTAAAAAAAGCAACATTACGAACTTCTTAAAAAAAAAAAAGACTAGAAGAAAAACCAGGTGCTCACGATATGGTAAGCGTTTCCTGCTATACATATGTCACCCGCCGCAATGTCACATGTAAACATCAGATTTGGCATAGTCTGTCTCTAGGACGTATAATGTTCTATGTTTACAAAACTGTTATGCTTCAACATATTAAAGTTAGTAGATAGATACGTTAATAAGTTTAGGCCTGCCAAATTGGGGTAAAATAGTTGTATCTGCAAAAATATTAAACGAGGATGGACATACAAATCAAATGAGCCTCTTAGTTCTTGCACATTTCCTCGTTTCTGTGTTTGTTTATTATTTGAAATGGTATATCCTCCCTCTAATAGCATTAGCTGTACTTTTGCACAGTGTCTCTTCCATTAATATAACATATTGCCAGGGCCGTAGCCTGGGGAAAACCGAGATTTTTAGGGGAGGGACAAGTTTATTTTTCTGCCACTCACATATATTTGTAGATTTGTCTGAAAGTTTTTCATAAAACATAAGAACAAATGCAACTTTTAAGGGGGTGGGGGTTGCCTCCTGTCCCCCTGCAGGCTACGACCCTGTTTGCACACCTTATGTATACCTGCATGTCTCAGTGTTAGGCGTTTGTTGTATTGTAGAGCATGTGATATGGCGTAATATCTCTCCATAGTGATCACAGACAGGGTAAAAACACTCAACTCGCTGGACAATACTCCCAGAAACCCTGCCACTAAGCAGCCGGAACTTATCTGCCATTGAATGGCGTGCTCCTGGAATTCACCTTAATATAAAACAAGAAAAAGATAAGATAACCAGAATAAAGGATATTGACAAATAAACAATAGCCTCATCAAAAAGTCATCACCAGAATGAACTAGTAAAGTGAGACGGACATTTAAAAATGACGTCAAACCAACTAATTTAAAAATTACGTTAAACCAACCAAATGGATGAAAGGACCTAGCTCTTGACCCGAAAACAAGCTCCAAATCAATCGTCACCAACAGATTTTTTCTCATAAGAATGCTAACGTTGCCGTTCTTAACTTGTGTCCCTCCTGTACGCTTGGAATCTTGTCTGTAAACTAAAATTTTAGAGGAAATCGGCAGCCGTGAGCTTCTCGCGTTCGATAGAATTTCTAGAAAAACCTCAAAATGAGCTTCTCGCCTTCGGTAGAATTTCTAGAAAAACCTCAACATGAGCGTTTTTGAATTATTCTTTGAATTTAATTTGTTAAATTATACATGTTTTGTGATTATTTAGTTTAGTATTTCTAGTGACATGCACCTAACGATGACGACTAACATGCAGACATCTTTTAAATCCGTTCTTCCGTAGCAAACTTGACCATTAGTCAAAGTAAGCAACACCTCTTATATGGAGCTGATTTTGATATTTTTATTATCTACTTTGTAATATAATGTACTGACACATTTGTTGTAGTCCTTTCTTTGGCGAGGATACATGTACATGAGTAGATTGATTTGTGTTAAAAAATAAAAACGTTTTCTTCTTTCTTGGAAACATGTTCTTCTTTTAGCGACAAATGAATTTCAAGTTCTATGAGGCCGACTGATACGGTACATGTGTATATCACAAACTTCTATTTCCGTGTTGTTAATTTCTCCGCTGTGCATTAGTTTATCTGTATCGTGATTTCCCAGATGGTACATTCTAGCGATGGTAAAGTTTCGTTTCATTGAATGTATATGTTTCATTTATGTGTCGTTGAACCAGACACACCACATATCTATATATTAAGTACAAATCTATGGATAATTTGAATTGACTTGGTACATTTACAGTACCATTGTCTATAAAAAGACTACTTCGACGTTATGTAACTATAACGCTATAATTACAATAGGTAACGTGCGGCAATTATGACGTCATATTGTCAAGACATTTTCTAGTAAATTTCAACATTTGGCTTTTCCATCAAATGTGTTTATCCCACCAACAAATCTAACGGACTTTATTCAGTTTGTCAGCTTTAGCAACATGTTTTATAGGACATGTAACATAATTACGTTTGCTTCAAAATTCATTGCTTAAAAGTGTGTGAATTGAGCTGGACTTTTATGAACGTTTGTTTGTTTGCTTTATTGGGAGTTAACGTCCCTTTCAATTCAAGTTCTCTGTCTGTGCTTGTAACAGTGCGCACTTATGGCGGTTTTATAATGCTGTCTCACTGAAATATCACGCAAAAGACACATTGAAATGAAACTTCACTCGGTCACATCATCCCGACACCGAGACAACTAGTCCTTCTTCTACCCATAAATGCTGAGTGCTTAGCAGGGAGCGAGAAGGTTACATAATTTCAAAGTCTTTGGTTTTGACGCTGCCGAGATTCAAACCCCCTCCTACAAGCACGAAGCGAACGCTGTACTTCTTTGCCACCGCGCCGGTTTGTGAACGCAATGCCTTTTGTTTCCATTACCCAATCACCAAAAGTGGTATTCTTACACATGTATTCTAAGATTACTTGCAATGAGTATAGGTGTGTTTGTGACATATTTTGTTCTAAGTTCATAAGCACCCTTTTATACGTTCTACTTTTGAGTCACCGCGCCGGTTTGTGATCGAAATGCCTTTTGTTTTCATCATCCAATCACATTAACTGGTATTCTAACACCTTTAAGTGCAACGAGTATAGAACGTTTGCAACATATTTTTTTTCAAAGTACATAAGTAACGTGTTTTAAATGAATCATGCTCATACTCACCAAGAGTCGATGCATCAATTATAGCCAACATCCCAAGGTAGGCACCCATGAAGAAATCGGCACAGGCAAGATTACAAATAAGAAATTTTGGTACATCCATTTTCGATCTACCACTGGTTGATACAAAGAGAACAATTCCGTTACCCACCACTGCCAGTAAGAATACCATCCAAACACCACATCTTAACGACCACCAACCAAACAAGTCGTCACATGGAAGAAAAGGACCTACAATACATTGGAATACAAATATGCAATCTGAACAAGCCTCCAATAAGTATAAATTTCTATAAGAGGAAAGAGAAAATACACTGGCGGGATTTTAGATCGATATAAATTGCCTCTTGAGTTGCAGGGGAAGTTGCTATCTTAAACATATTTTGATAGTTTTTGCATGTCGGTTTTAACACCTCTCCTCAATTTTGCATCTTTATTGGAAAACTAGTATGGTCGAAAGTTAGTTATAAGGTTCATCTTTGTTGACAGTTGTTGTACTTTAAAGGAATTTGTATACTAATTTGTTATTTATTGGCATTTATTTTTATTTATTCATTTATTCATTTATTTATCTTTGCTAATAACACAGATATTGCATTCTTTCTTGCATCGCGCGGACAAAATTCAAATAATTATTCATGAAAACCACCACAAAGACAACTGGTCCCAATCTTCTAACTTTTAAAAGAAAACTTCATCTATGACAAATAATCTCATCATGCTTCCTTAAATTTAGTTCGAGACAAAGGGAAAACAAGCATAAAAGTAAAAATTTACCTAAAAACCATTACACTTATTTCAAACAATGTACCTTTGACAATTGCAAACGGAGAGAAAAGGAACGGAATTCAGCAAACGGTATCTTTCTTAACACTAACGTGGGAACATATCTAGAAACAGTTAACACGGACTTGTCATGTTTCTTTTTAAAATGCAGGCATACATTAAAAATAGTAAATCGAAAAACCAAGACGATATTCTAGGCCGTAAGTCCATGGACATTGGCAAACAATAAGAAAACGTTAGACGCACACAGAAAGATCAACCAAATATACATTTATTTACTAAAAATAGAAGCATCACGAACTTCTATTAAAATACTAGAAGGGAAAACAGGTGCTCGCGATATGGTAAGCGTTTCCTGCTACACATGTGTCACCCGCCGCGATGCCTCCGTGTCATAAGCCATATCAATCCCCGTCTATAAAGCTTTGAAGTCAACAGCAATCGTTAGCAACGAAGATTTAGTAATTTGAACAAATGTATGAACATCGAATTGCATGTATATCTTTTGCATAGATGATTTATGCCATCAATTGGGAATTTAGCCCCTTAAATATAAAGTCATAACTTTAGTGGAAATGGTACCACTATTTAATTTGTCAAGTGTTGCCGCTACTTTTCCTGTCTTGTCACTTGGGTTTTCCTCGATTAGCCTTTGAACGATACATCAGCTTCTCCTTGTGTTGTGGACAGGTTGCCATACACCGAATTGACATGGAAACATCACTTCGGGTGACACATATGTATTAGGAAACGCTCACTCCTTTGCAGACACTTTATGTCATTTCGAGTTTTAATTAAAATTCACCATGTTTCCTTTTTGGCTTAATACTTGTATTTTTCTGTCAAAGTTCCCCATTTTCCTTTTATTTGCCCATGTGAATGGACTCGTGTCTCTTGATTATCGTCTTGGTGTATCGCTGTTACTACTTACATATCATTATCCCATTTTCTTACCTGGCAAAGGTTCACAACTAATTGGTGGACGAATATGAACAAAACTTTCTGTATCCGGATTATGGCCAATTGGCTCATCAATTGGACCCAGTCCATTATGGTCATAAACATCTTGGAAGTCGTCAAGGTCGTAAAAATAGCTGCCGGGGTACTCCATCTCATTGACATTATCCTCCTGAACGCTCGTCAAGTTTCCCGTATCTACAACAATGATACCATTCACAGAAAACGTATATAAGAACGTTTGACAGGTTATTCACAAGAGATCAACGTTTAGTTCTCTTATTTAGAGAGGTAGAACACGCTGATATATGCTCACTGTTAATGACAGAAGATTAAACAGAACAAAGGCTACTGACTAACACACAACAACCTCATCAAAAAGCCACAATCAGAATATACGCGCTAACTGAACCGGTAATTTGATAATGACGTCAAACCAACCAAATGAGTGAGAGGACCTATCTTGTTCATAACCTTAAGTCAATCTACTAATCGAGGGGGAAAATTTATTTAGAATAGACAAGACCTAGATAAATCAATGCTAGGAAATCAAAAGAGATGGGGACATATACCATTATCATTATGACTAATCCTAAAGTATCTTGGACGTTCTTCAACTAAAAGACAAGAACAATAACGATGTTTCTGTCAATCAGCTTTAGATACTGATTTTATATAATTATATATAAAACTTGTTTATACATGAAACCATAAACAGTAAAACATTTCTTAGTTATGCTAGAAAAGTATTGAGAAATAATCAAAATATATACATGTATCTAAATTTCTTTGAAATTTATAATGACACAAAGGTCTAAGTCATTTAAATTACAACATTTTCAATTTCGGGTTGAATATCTTTTATCAATTCTACAGACATGGATAAGATGCGAGTAGTAGTATGGCTGAACTCAGTCTATATTTAATTCAATTTTTTGAACACAAAAGATGATTGGATCATTTGAAGACCGTTCATACTTACCAGCGTCATTACTTGTGTTTGTTGTTGCCGAGGAACCAAAGTTGTTTTTCAAAAACACGACTTTTTCTGTCATCTTTGGATCTCGACCGACCTTTGGCTATGGAAATATATGTATTTAAATACATTGCATTCATAGGTATATTATTTTATTATAGCCAACATACGTGAACTAAAGTCAGAATATTACAATATACAGATGTACAGGTATACATCTTTATACGATCAAAAAATCAAAAGTTAATGAGAAATAACGTCCACTGAGTGTACTTCATCCAAATCACAATGTGAGATGACTCAGAACTATGTGTTTTGGTGTATCTTGCATTGTTTAAATTGAAATTGACAAATGACTACAAAATGCAAATTTACCATTGAAATATTGCCAACATATCCCTAAATGAGATCAATTGGACCACCAAAGCGTATGCAAAATATTAAAATTCGAAGCTTAATGCGATTAAGAACGTCATGTTTCATACTCCAATTTGACACGTTGGCTTTTTATATTGTTGTCTTATTGCGAAAACATGCTTCCCTACTTCATACATCCATGAACAAAGAGTTTAAGAATATTCCTAAATCATACCTTAATATTGGAATAGATGAAGTTACAACAATGGTAGGCGTATGATAAGACAAGTGTTTCTACTTTGGGCAAACTGGATGGTGGTATTGGCTCCTGCAACTGTTTATTATGAAATGTCTTCAATTTTACCAGATTCTGTAAGCCATTCGTCGGGAGTCTTGGAAACTCATTCTCACTTAGGTTTCTGAACATATAAATACGATACGTAAAAGAGATTTTTACATTATTTTATATCTGTGAGAGACAGATGGATGGATACGAATATTTATGTAATTATACCAGATGTGACGCTTACTTCACATCATTAGAACAGGATTAACATGTGCTTTTGATATTTCAAACAGCGCAAATATTACATCGCATCTCATTGCATTGACGCACTCGGGGTACATATATTACCAGGGATGATTTTGACAATAATATTTTATATTATTTGCATACTTACAAATCTTCAAGTTTTCTTAAATCTTTAAATGCATCATCCTCTATCCGTTTTATGCGATTATTTGAAATGTCTCTGAAAAACACCCAGGGTGAGTGGAATCAACAGAACGACAAGCATAACCCAACCAAGAATAGCAGCACCAAACAATTAAGCACCAGAATAAAACGAAATAAATAGACATCACAATTATGTTGTGGGCTATATAAAAAGAATATTTAATTAAATGGAACAATTTTCCCCTCTTTCACCGTTGAAATATTTCAGATTAAAGATATAGCATCACTTTTATTCACGTAAAGTTAAATAAAAGTGCATGATCAAATACAAAGAGAAGTTAAATGAAACAGAACAAAAATCCCTTTCAGTATATTTCAGGTGATTCAGGTGAATGACTTATGCAAGTGTTATCCATGAATGACAGCAGCTTCGAGCAAGATCTGGGACTCGGGACGGGGTAATTCACACGGAGTTTTGGCTCCTTCCTCTTATAAATGTCATATTTATCGGAGGCATGATTCAGGTTGCATTTTTGTACTTTGTTGGAGAAATTTAGTAATTTGCATGATGCCTCGTACAAAATATCGATTTGTCAGTGAGAGTGTCGATTTAAAACACAAAAGGACGAATTTATGTTCAATTTACGAGTTTGTTCTTGTTATTTTTAAAGTAAGCTTTTATTTCCTATGACATTATTTAATTATTATTTGATATAGTTGATTTACTTACAAATATTCAAGTTCTGAGAGTCCTGCCAGAGCATTGTTAGGTATTTCACCAATGAAGTTGTGTGACAGTATCAAATCCTGTAGACTCGTTACATTGGTAAATATGTTATTCGATATTGAAGTAATTTCGTTGTTGCCAAGATTTCTGAAAAAGGAAAACATATTGCATAATGTACAAGAAGAAAACGGTGTATCATTTAAAAAATACGTTATCTTTTATCAACTTCTAGACTGTCAGTTCAGTTTGTGTACAGTTGAGTCCAATTTCTTTAGTTGAAGCTGATTAAGGAACTGTATGTTAACGTTTATATTAAAATTTCGATAATAATGACAAATATCTAAAAAAAAAAAAAAAAAAAAAATTTCAAAGGACATTGTGAATGACAAAGAAAACGTGTATATTGGACTAAAAAAGTTAATTTCTTCCTTAAATAATCGACATAAAAATTGCAAATTTATTATTCTTATTTATTTCTATATATTTTATTCATTTCTAAATGGTTGTATGGTTATCAATTGATCTTCCACACCTTAAACTAACGTTACTGTAATCTATGATTCGGCTTCAGGTACTAAGTACCCCATGATTTCTAAGTAAAATGTAATTCTAAGTGGTCTATGAGAAGTTGTGCATGTTAAAGAGCGTTTATTTATACAAGATACCACATATCCAAAAGAAGCCATTCAACAATTTCCATTAAGAACAGACAATGCCCCCAAAAGTTTAAGTTTTGATGTCCAATGGCAAAGAGTCTATTTATCTTTCATATGAATATTTGCCAAACTTTGAAAGGTGTTTATGTAGTATTGAATCACTCAGTGCTTGTATTTGAATGTTTGATATTGGAAAGAAAGAGAAATGAGCAACAATGGAATGTTTTCTATATATCATTTTACAAACGAGGAGATATCGTACCAGATTTGAAAATATAAAAGTAGTAAATTCAAAAAAACCAAGCCAATATTCTAAAGCTGTAAGTCCATGGGCATTAGCATATAATAAGAAAACGTTGGACGCACACAGATAAAAATAACCAAATATACATTTATTAACTAAAAAAGGAAACATCCAAACACATACATCGCGTTGAAGCTAAATATTATTCAAGAAAGTGAAAGATATTTTATAATTAATAACAATTGTTATGTAAAGAAAAGAAAAACAAATATCATATATTGAAAAAATAACATCATTGAAACAGTTCGCCGATTCCAAGGGTTCTGTAAAACAATTAAGTACGACCGTTAAATAAATATCATATAATGCCATAACATCGAGTGTTTCCAGATATGTGTGTACAAGATTAAATCAATACTTACAAATAAGTTAGGGACGTACAATTAGAAAAGTCCGGGATGTCTCGAGCTCTATTGGAATGCAAATCTCTGTGGGGGAAAAAGTAGAGTATTAGTGTACTTCCATGCAAGAATAACAAAACAGTCATTTAATAATAATACAAATTTGCAAACTGAAACGGGACACCAATATATATAACATCTCAAAGTAATTCTATGTGTGTGGAAGGACCTCGTCAATATTTCACGTCTAGCTACGAATCAACCGTCAACATCAGTTGCTCAAGTGAAAATTAATTCATGATGTAAAGGTACTAGGTGTATTGGTGTACCGTTCTACAAGAACAACGACAGTCAGTTTTCTGTTAATATTATCTTACTGAAAATATAAAAAATATCTTCCTTAAATATATGATATATATGTTTCAATTCACAAAGAATATGTATTCATATAATTTATTAAATTCCATTTAATAAAGTAATTGGGCTTCTTTAGAGTATAAGTCACTTCATCATAGACTTCAAACCTCGTGAGAGTCCAATCTGTTTCAGGTCTTGGATTATAAACTGTTATTGCACAGTAATGTTTTGTTTTAGCATTTTATTTATCAGTACCTCTTGTCGCGTATACTATCGAGTGACAATACACGTTTTTCTCCAATCTGTCACTGTCGTGTTTGCTGTTCCCAAACTTTTATTTTTGTGTGTTGGTCCTTTGATATTTAAACCTTTGATACAGTTCCGTCAAAAACGGTAAGTACATATAATACATGAATAATGTGCAAAAACAAAATTGCAAAGTGTAACATGCCACCAATAAATATAATATTTACAAGAGGAAAGAGCCAATACTCTGAGGGAGACACCCTCGTTCCGAGCTCCAGATCTAGCTCTGAAGCAGCCGTCATTAATTAAATGTTCTTCTTTTACAAATAAAAGAAAGTAAAGTAATCTTACAAATATTCTAAATTTGGAAGCATGCTGCATAAATGTCTTGGTATAACTTGTATTCGAGATCTGTCAAGTCGGACGTTTAGAAGATGTATGCTCCCGGCAAGATCCGGAAATTCTTCCACGTCGCTTGCCTCAGAAATAACTCTGAAAAAAAGATCATAGACAATGTCGTATTGCAATACGTTCGGTCAAAGATATAAGAACACATTAGAAGAATTGAAACCAGCTTTAATGAAAAAGAATGACTTGAAAAAGACATAAAAAACAGTTCTATAATTGACTAATTAATTAAACGGTGAATTATAGTTTTGTTGTGTTTCGTGAAATTGTATGTAACAGCTAGCAAACAGGGAACATTTCGTAATATCAAGCAATATATTTAGATAAAAATGCACTGCGATGAGATAACCACATTAATCAGAATGATTGATGCGAGTCGAAAATATCCTTTTAACTCTCTACATCGAAGAGGCAGGTGAAATTGAAATCGCGGAAGTTCAGCGACACTTTATGACATGTCAAAGTGGTGATTCATAGGATTTACTTTGCTGTTGACAAATATCTTCCGTATGCATTTCGCATTTTGCAAATTTGTTCCATGTGCCGTCTATTTTTGTATATTGACAACTCGGTGAGACGTTTGGCGAAATTCAAAGAATAATACGGATATTGTACCGATCAACATTTGTCGTTTAATCGATTAAATCGACTACCATCAGTTAGCACCATAACAAATAGATCAAAAAAATAACATTTCAGTCAAAGAAGTAATATGACAAACCAAAACGGTATTCAAATGACGAAAGTCCATGGACACGTGTAAATAAAAGGAAAACGTGGTGAGCACACATCACAAACTTCAATTTATTTTTTAAAAAAAACTTGAGTAAAGGCATCCTTAACGCATGTGTCACCGCTGTGATATTTCCGGGGTGTCAAAATACGGTACTGATTTGATAAATAAGTACAAAGTAAGGCGTTTCTATACATCTATGATTGTATAAATACTTACAGTTTTTCCAGCATCGGTAGATCCTTAAATGCTTCGTGGTCATACGATTTTATAGGGTTTCCAGTTAGTGCTAATTTTTTCAGCCTTTTGTTATTTTTGAAAGATAAGTCGGGTATATACTGAATCAAGTTTTCTTCCAGCTCCCTGAAGAATAATCAATTCATCGATTAATTCTTTTTGATTCAAAAGCCGAAAGGCTTATAAACTTATAAACTTATTTCATTTTTATTTTTATGTTAACATAAACAGAATGCAAAACTTACAACATGACTAAATAAAGTTTCTATAATAAGAAA
>JAUMGZ010215436.1:0-11741 GCA_032359645.1 Pododesmus macrochisma
ATATCGAGGTTTTACGTGTATCTGAGTAGGGTATATCTAGGTTTTACGTGTATCTAAGTAGGGTATATATCGAGGTTTCACGTGTTTCTGAGTAGGGTATATCGAGGTCTTAACAGAATACTACACTCAACTCCGTTAATTATGCGTATCCTGAAGGGAAGGGTTTAGGCAACAGAAGCAATTGTGTAAGTGCAAACGCCTTAAAAAGTACGTTGATGTATATAAATACCTGCAGTGCATAGCTAGGCCCACCCTTTTAGAAAACGTGTGTGTGTAAAATTGTTAAACAAATTAAAATGGCTTTACAAGAGTATACAAGTATACAAGCACTTTCCACATAAACTTAACGTTAACCAACCAACAGGATTTATAAAAAGATAAAATACATGTATGTTAATAGGTCAATCAATGTAATAAGTTTAACTCTGATAAGGTCTGTCGCTACAAGCATCCACTAATGTTAAAAACAGATATTTGAAGTCGACGTGTATTAATTGGAGTATAATTCAATTGAAACATTAATTGATAATTAACATTCCTCGGAAACCTAGTTTAGATTAAGTTAAACTGCAGTATGTTTCCTATTTTTGTTGTGATTTTTAACCTGCAGTTTTGGTAAAAAGTGGGATCAGAGGAGATACAAAAAGGGGTGACCCCGGTGCCGCCATACTGTTCGTCAGGCCTCCTTTTTTCATTCTAAATGTTAAGATTGCTTACCATATTCACACCTTATCCGGGCATCTGGTGCAAATAAATTCGATGAACGGATTACTCAATTAGTTCACAATGTAAAAGTACACTCGCACCGAAAGAAGTATATTTGTGTTCTCATGACACATAGCTATTTTCACTAATACCTCTGAAAGTACAGGTTTAATTCATTAAAGCTCTACGTTAGTTATACTTAAACCATACTCAAATAGCATTTTAATCTATTATTTCATATTCAAGCCTAAACAGTGCTTTTTCACATATGCACGATAAGACTTTTGAATATTCTCTTGAAATATTGCCACATAGTGTCAGAAAACTTTGTAAATTGTAAATAAGATATAATCAAAGTGTTATATTTCCTGTTTCGGTCAGCCGTCATAACGTCATCTTGAATTTAATTGATTGTGAAATACATGATGTGTCGTATTTTGCAATTGTTTATCCAGTTTCTGATGTGTCAGCATAACCAGGCAGATCTAGATAATCCTCAGTACAAGTGCTTCTTTAAATACTCTTTAATCTAATCTGATCTTGTGATATCTTGTATTGTGGCCATAGTTTCCCCGTCTATTAAAGATGCATGCTCGGACAAATCACATTTATCAAAATGAAAATTTCGAGAGTTTAAAGTCGTGTCGTCACTGATATAAAGAGATATACTTATCAAGATTCTATAAATATATATAACGTTTTAGACAACGAATGGCCAAAAACAAAATATAGTATACAATATACACAATATGTCTCTAGTAACCAGAGATATCGCCACCACGGATGTATCCATATAATTAACAACATTTAGAGCACGACGCTATGATTGAACAGACCTACAATATAAATATTGAATACACGATGACAAACAAATACCTGAATATGTAAATAATTTAGAATTAGTTATTGAATGATGTCAAGTTACAGTATTATGGCATTGTACATTTGTATAAGATGATATAGTTTGTTTTATTGGGGTTTTACTTCATTTTATATACATGTTTAGGTCATATGGAGGCATTATCTGCTCGTGACAATGTGCGACGATTGTGACTTTATCGTGTTGTCTCGTTATAATATCACGCCGCAGATACATTGATATGATACTTCACTCAGTCACATTATCCTGACAACGAGCAAACTAGTCCCCTCCTTCCTTGGAATGCTACTTAGCAGGGAGAGAGAAGATTGCCTAATGTAACGTCTTAGGTTTTGATGCGGTCGGTGATCAAATCCTCGATCTTCCACACACGAAGCGAACGTTCTAACCACTGAGCTACAGCGGCGGTGTAAATGAGATGATGTCAGGTTAATTACAGGACGGTATAACATTGGATATGTCTTTAAGATCATATTAGGTTACAAAAGGATAACATTGCAGGTTTTCATAGTTTATACGATGATCGGATAACAGTTTGTTTGCTTGTTTGTTTGGTTTTTTTTGGGGGGTTGAGCGTCCCTTTAACTCGTGTATAGGTCATATCGAGACGGTGTCTGCTGGCGACAGTGCGCACTAATGGTGACTTTATAGTGCCGTCTAACTGAACTATCACGCCGCAGACACATTGACATGATACTTCACTCAGTCATATACTGACACCGAGCCAAGCAGTTCTCCTCCTACCCAGTTTTGTTTGGCGCTTAGAAGGGAGCGAGAAGATTGCCTAGTTTTAAAGTATTAGGTTTTGACCAACCGGAATTCGAACCCACGCCGGTGAATGCTGGCACCAGTCTATAAGCACGAAGCGAGCGCCCTAACCACTTGGACCCCACGCTGGTGATCGTGTAACAGAGAGCTTTCTATAATATTGTTGTGTATTTACGTGTGTTTACTGTGACCAAGACATTGGGCGCTCATTGTAGCGTGCTTAGCTATTTAAATACTTTCATGTACTTTTAAAAAAATATTGATTTAAGTATGGGAATACATTACAGTACAGATTTGTAGCTCATACATTGTTATTTCAGAAGCTGTAAGCTTTCACCCACGAAGTTATGACAATGACATTGACCGTACTGACCAGTATGTATGAGCGGTGTAGCTACGGGAATATCATAGAATCGATTTGTTTTATGACCTTTTTTGATTTGTTCCTAGCACCTTTCATGAAATATATGGCCTGAACGTTATCTTCTTTTGTCAATACTGATTCAAACAGACTTGAAACTGCATTCTCACTACAAAATTACACTGCATACATAATGCTGATTCCCAATTTAACCTCTCAATGGCTATCATTTAGATTACCAATTGTTGAGGGCTGAGTCAATCCTTTTATTATTGTAGTTATACAGTCGCTGTAGTGTAGCGGTGTGACAACCTGACCGGGAATCTCAGGTGCGATACACGCACGGGGTCAGCTGTAAAGTTAAAAGCTAAGCACTGGTAATACTATCTTTAATGTCTGTAATGTCGTAACATTGCTCCAACAGAAAAATGCGACACAACTACAAAAGTCTAAACAGATAAACCTTAGTTATCAAAAGATTTCCTTTATTTTCGTATTCATAAGTGTCTTCGCAACATTTTCCCTCATTATATTATTTAAAAGTAACGTTATTATTTTTCGAAAACTACGACGTATCACCAAACACTAGAATTCATATTCGAATGAGATGATGTTCCGCTATGGCCATTTTGTTTATTTTAAATATATATTTAACAAAGTTACATATATTTCTTATTTTTTTCACATTTACATACAGCATCATCTTGTGGTCACTCAAACCATCTATTATTGTTGATATGTGAATCATTATTTCTACAGAGAAATGCTCATAATTACAGTTAATTTCAATTATACATATAATGTGTCAGAAGAGCAAAACGTGCACAAATCTAGCTGTTATTCGATAATTGGACATGTGATTTGAAAGAAATACACTCATCAGTGCAGTATACTGACACACGTTCATAGCTGATACATGGACACGCTATGTCAGGAATGTTACAACGAGCGTTATCACTTGTCTTTATACGCATAACGGATTCTCTTCCCGGTTTGAAAGGCCGGATGTTGCATTATTCCTGTGTCTCTGACTTAAATGTTAATTTTTTTCTTCTAAAAAGCTAAGGGTACGCTTGCTTTAAAGGAAAAAATGATGATTATATAGGGAATTATAACACACTGCCTATTTACTACAATGATTATATATATATGAATAGTGCTCGTTACATGGGTAGACTTGGTGTCAGCATTAAATGACAGAATGTGGAACGACATCAATTGTTCTGTGACGTGATTTTCTGGTGAGATGGTACTTTGAATCGAGATGACACTTCGAATCAATTCTATCTCATCACTTTCCTCATTGTACATTTATAAAAAGACGCGTACAGGTTGCTATAAAAAGTATGCTGAACTATCTCCAATTGGCTTGGGTGACAGCACGAGGGGATCTTGTTAAAACCATGCAGTATGAAATTGAACTTTTTAAATTAGCAGACACTTCAATTGAATATGATTTTAAAATTCACGAAATTTTAAAGACTTGCTTTGTTGAGAGTTGGCTATAATATGCGAATACAGTTCTAAAAGTCCACCTACATATCTACACCAACTTTAGAATCAAAACGGTCTAAGTGAATATAAAATATTCAATATGTAAAGTCTAAAAGTTTTATTTAATCACGATACGTATTATGTCAATGGGTCCCAGGCATTAGCTGTATACGTTTATATGCATCATGTATTATTATATATGTTGTTTAGCTTTACGATCAAGCATGCTTTGTTTATTCACATGCGTACAGCAATACGATTTAATGTGCTTTATTTATCATATTTGTATAGCTATTCAGTCAGGCGTGATATAACAATACCAATAAACCAGAAGCTCATTTTAATGTTTATATAATTAACGCTGTGAAAAATATGAAAATACTCAATTGAATTGACTTGTCGAGATTTTACAAGATCTATCGCTGTATACGTAAGTAATTCTATGGAACCCATCATTACTCAAACGTATCAACATGATCGATCCAGAAATATCTATAATGGTGTTTGGTGTAAACAAGGAACACCGTTGTCAAAATAGAGCATGTATACGGGTATACTGTATATGGTCTGTGTAATATATACCCAGGCGATTTAAAGTCGGCATCAAAGGCATGTATACATTATTTAACGTAATGTTGTTCACGCCAATCGTTATACCCTAAAAAATCAAACCAATTGTCACTTGTTTGTCTTTAATTTACCAATGCATAACACTTGCCTGGTACAATAATCATTACTTACCTTGGTGTCCAACATTATCCATCCGTAGAATGACATTCTGCACGGGGTCCACCCACTAGTCCGAAGGTCCATTAGTCTGAAGGCCCGGTAGTTCAACGTCCACTTGTCCGAAGGTCCATTAGTTCGCAGGCCCACACATCTGAATTTCCACTTGTCCGAAGGCCCAGTAGTCTGAAGGCCCACAAGTCTGAAGGTCCATTAGTTTGAAGACCCACTAGGCCAACGTTCACTTGTCCGAAGGTCCATTAGTCTGAAGGCCCACACGTCTGAAGGTCCACTTGTTCGAAGGTCCATTAGTCTGAAGGCCCACACGTCCGAAGGTCCATTAGTTTGAAGGTCCACTAGGTTGAAGGTCCATTAGTCTGAAGGCCCACTTGGCCGAAGGTCCATAAGTTTGAAGGCCTATTAGTCTGAATGTTCACTAGTCTGAAGGTCAAAAAGTCAAACGTCCACTTGTCCTAAAGTGCATTAGTTTGAAGGCCCATTAGTCTGAAGGTCCACTAGTCCGAAGGTCCACTTGTCCGAAGGTCCATTAGTCTGAAGGCCCATTGGTCTGAATGTCCATTAGTTTGAAGGCCCACTAGGTTTAAGGTCCATTACTCTGAAGGCCCACTTGTCCGAAGGTCCATAAGTTTGAAGACCTTTTAGTCTGAAGGTCCATTAGTTTGAAGGCCCACTTGTCCAACGCCCAATAGTCTGAAGACCCACTTGTCCGAAGGTCCATTAGTTTAAAGGCCCACTATTATGAAGATCCACTAGTCTGAAGGTCCATTAGTTCAATGCCCACTTGTCTGAAGGCCCACTAATCCGAAGGTCCACTTGACTTGTCCAACGCCCACTTGTCTGAAGGTTAACTATTCTGAAGGTCCACTAGTCTAATGCTTACTAGTCTGAAGGCCCACTTGTCGGAAGGTACATTAAGTTGAAGGCCCACTAGTCTGAAGGTTCACTTGTCCAACGCCCACTAGTCTGAAGGCCCACTTGTCCGAAGGTCCATTAGTTTCAAGGTCCATTTGTTTGAAGGCCAACTAGTCTGTAGGTCCACCAGTTCAATGCCCACCGTCCGAAGGCCCACTAGTCCAAAGGTCCACTTGACTTGGCCAACGCCCACTTGTCTGAAGGTCTATTAGTTTGAAGACCCGCTAGTTTGAAGGTCCACTAGTCCAACGACCACTTGTCCTAAGGTCCATTAGTTGGAAGACCCACTAGTCTGAAGGTCCACTAGACTTAAATGTAAGAAATGTGCGCAAACGTTTTTCCCCAACAAGACCAAAACAAGGAAAGGTTAAAAAAAATCAGGGAAGGTTCGGGGAAGTAAAAACAAATTAATGTTTAATAATATCATGTTTATTAAGTAAGATTTAAACAAACACATTACGTGGCAGTAGTTAGATTTGTTGATTGATCTGTGTATGACCTGTGTCTGTGGTCATGAAAATAAAAAATGATCAGTGTTTTTCTGCAAGATCTTGCTATAGGGCTTTTACGAGAATGGGTCTCTCTGTCTGGTGAGATTCCGGTTTTGATTAAGAGATTAACATAATAAACATCAACCGTTTACGATTTATTCCAGCAATAAACGAAACATGTTTGCTTAAATATATAAAGAGTAACTATCATCACTGTTCTAAAATGGTCATTTGATTATACTACGGATTCTATTGTTGTAATCTATTAGAATTTAGATTGTTATGGCTTATTATCTTACTATACACGTATATTTGTATTGTAGAAAAATGAAATAAAAATTTGAATAAAACAATAGTTGTAAACTCGTGAAAATATTCCAATAAAAGAAATAGGTAATATTGCTATTTATTATATTTAATATTCAAGGCATTATATTATCTGGCTACTGGGACCCGTTTTTTATCCTGAAAAGTCACGACTTTAAGGGGCTTCTGAGATTCGAGCCTTCTATTTGCCTGCACATTAGTGATGTAACAACTGAAAGAGAACATAAATACTTACAATTACGAAATAAATACTAATCTCTAGAATTATGCACTAAATTGTGAAACTTTGATATCTTTAATCACTGGTACAACAGTAAAAACTTGACTTTCGGATTAGTGAACCTTCGAATTAGTGAACCTTCGGATTAAGAGGACCTTCGGATCAGTGGGCATTCGGACCTTCGGACTAGTGGACCTTCGGACTAGTGAACCTTCGAACTAGTGAACCTTTGGACTAATGAACCTTCGGACCAGTGTACCTTCGGAATAGCGCACCTTTTGATAAGTGGACGTTAGGACTAGTGAACCTTCGGACTAGTGGACCTTCGGACTAGTGAACCTTCGAACTAGTGAACCTTCGGACTAGTGAATCTTCGGACTAGTGGACTTTCGGACTAGTGAACATTCGGACTAGTGAACATTCGGACTAGTGAACCTTCGGACTAGTGGACCTTCAAACTAGTGGACCTTCGGACGAGTGGACTTTCGGACGAGTGGACTTTCGGACGAGTGGACTTTCGGACTAATGGACTTTCTGACTAGGAGACCGTAACTAATATACATATAGATGAACTAACAATCTAGAATTGTATGTTATGTTTAGTTCACATGTGTTAGTATCTCAGATATTGCTCGTTTCATCAGTTACATAAAGATGTAAAATCTTTTGTGTATCTCACTACGGATCTGACTTCCGTGATCTCACAAAGATTAACAAACATATATAAGCTTGCAAACAGCTGTGTTTGTAGGTGTGTACATTATATATTTGCCTGAATACAGCTGTGTTTGTAGGTGTGTACATTATTTATGGGCCTGCATACAGCCGTGTTTGTAGGTGTGTACATTATATATGGGCCTGCAAACAGCTGTGTTTGTAGGTGTGTACATTATATATGGGGTTGCATACAGCTGTGTTTGTAGGTGTGTACATTATCTATGGGCCTGCATACAGCTGTGTTTGTAGGTGTGTACATTATATATCGGCCTGCATACAGCTGTGTTTGTAGGTGTGTACATTATATATGGGCCTGCATACAGCTGTGTTTGTAGGTGTGTACATTATATATGGCCTGCATACAGCTGTGTTTGTAGGTGTGTACATTATATATGGGCCTGCATACAGCTGTGTTTGTAAGTGTGTACATTATATATGGCCTGCATACTGCCGTGTTTGTAAGTGTGTACATTATATATGGGCCTGCATACAGCTGTATTTGTAGGTGTGTACATTATATAATGGCTTGCATACAGCCGTGTTTGTAAGTGTGTACATTAACTATTGGCCTGCATACAGCTGTGTTTGTAGGTGTGTACATTATATATGGCCTGCACACAGCTGTGTTTGTAGGTGTCTACATTAACTATAGGCCTGCATACAGCTGTGTTTGTAGGTGTGTACATTATATATTGGCCTGCATACAGCCGTGTTTGTAGGTGTGTACATTATATATTGGCCTGCATACAGCTGTGTTTGTAGGTGTGTACATTATATATTGACCTGCATACAGCCGTGTTTGTAAGTGTGTACATTATATATAGGCCTGCATACAGCTGTGTTTGTAAGTTTGTACATTATATATGGGCCTGCATACAGCTGTGTGTGTAGGTGTCTACATTATACATTTTATAAGATATCTAATAGATTGAATAAAATATATAATAGAGTGTCTAAGATATCATATAGAGTGTACAAGATATCTAATAGAGTGTACAATATATCTAATAGAGTGTATAATATATCTTACAGAGTGTATAATATGTCTGGTAGAGTGTATAAGATATCATACAGTGTGTACAAGATATCTAATAGAGTGTATAATATATCTTACAGAGTGTATAAGATATCTTACAGAGTGTATAATATGTCTGATAGAGTGTATAAGATATGTAATAGAGTGTATAAGATATCTAATAGAGTGTATAAGATATCAAAAAGAGTGTATAAGATATCTAATAGAGTGTATAATATGTCTGGTAGAGTGTATAAGATATCATACAGAGTATATAATATGTCTGATAGAGTGTATAATATGTCTGATAGAGTGTATAAGATATCGTGCCAGTAATTGGCGCCAATCTAAAGGAGATGTAGAAAACTCCAATGCCGACACGTGTGTGTTAGTGTTTAGACGTTATATATTAAATCTATATGATGTGTTTTCGAACAGTGTTTTTTATTTACAAAATCTTCTAATTGTCAATTTACGTTCAGCACATCAAGACGTGTATATTTACACCATGCACATTGTCCAAGAACTCTTGAGTAAAAGAAAAAGAGCGATTTCTTTTTTCAGAGTTGTTGATTTATCGGCTTCCGTTTTTTTTTGCGCTTCCG
The DNA here is from genome assembly GCA_032359645.1 of Pododesmus macrochisma. NCBI lineage: Eukaryota > Metazoa > Mollusca > Bivalvia > Pectinida > Anomiidae > Pododesmus > Pododesmus macrochisma. The sequence continues at coordinate 9,243 of JAUMGZ010215436.1, forward strand.
GGCCTTCAAGGAGAGTTCCAATGTTTACTTTGTTTCTCTTTCACGACCTTACGTCAAGAACTTACGTAATATGTCGTCAGAAAACTGTTGGATTGCATTTGTAGAGTAATGTCAATATTTGAAACGCCGCAAAAGTGACGTGCTGATTAAAGTTCGTTCATTCCAGGAACTGCGACCCAATCAGGACAGCTTGTGTACACATACCTCACACATTGTCATTGTTTGTACAGCACCCTCGGTGACATTATCTTACCGGTCGCTTCATGAGTTTGTATCCAGAAACATACGGTACATGTATCTGATCTAGCTTAGGCTGGCCAGGTCGATATGTTTTGCGATAAAACACAAGACGGTGATTGGATTGTCAATATTGACTTATTTTACAGAAATTCAAGGCAGGTTTTTGACGTGCATGAATTTCATGCCGTTATAAATAGAGACAGCACGAAAACTACTGACAATACCATTATGAGTATTCATTGTTTAAATGTAACATCAACCCTTTGTATCGGTACTACGTACACAACGAGTACACGGATACTGCTCATTAAGCTTACGACAACTCTCCAATAACAATGTTTGAATGATATGTCAGTGAAGTAGCAGCATGAATCACGTGATACAGCAAATGATACAGTGATATACTGTAAGTGTTATAACATGTGCATTAGATCAAGACTATGACAATACACGTCAGTGAGATTAAAGTCGATTCATTCCTGGATAACTTTTAAAGTTAAAATCAGATTATATGAAGGCGATATTTTTGTTACACTATTGGTATGCTCAAAGCTACCATCTGGACTTAAACCCTCGTGTCTGGTAGGCCGCGAAGCATTTCTGTATAGATAGTGTCGTCATTTCAGTCAGAATTGTTTAGACTCAACCTCACGCTAAGTGTAAAGTTGTTACAATTGTGACCTCAGTCTGGACTTCAACCCTCGTATAGGATTGAATTAAAAATCAGGTGTTTTCATCGTCCAAGGATTAAGTGGTTAACTAGCAAAATAGATCAATAGTTTTCGGTTTACTATAACCTTGACCGAGTCGATATACTCAATGCATATCATTGGTAGGTGTTGACAACAAAACACATAGTTCGATACTACGATATAACATTGCATGATTGCTTTAGCTGCAAGAATTTAATGAATAATTTAGCACGCATTCTTGAATTTCACATAAACGTCGACTACTTAATGAATTGACTGTATTTAGTGATTATATGTGTGTACGTTGTTTTTTATTGATCGTGACACACACGAGTGCCACTTTTAACAGGCAAAACAACAGACACAACATTAATCGTATGGAATGTCATATAATGTTTTCGAGATGACGTCACATGACGCCCTGGATACGTTCTTAGTAGATATTCCGTATTGGGCGAGTAGTATAGCAAACCAAAGTGGACAAAAATAGGGATTTTCTAATATTAATAATTCATTTATTAATATTAATAAATGAATTTTTAATCTTAATATTATCAAATGAATTTTTAATATTAATAAATTATTTTTTAATATTTAGAGGCAAGGAATGCCCTTACTGAAAGCGTTTTTGAAATAATATTATTTACACAACTGCAGATTTTCAGTAAAGTGTCTATATAAGCGACACTGGACACAAACATATTTGGGCGCAACAATGCAAGCCACTACGTATCATCCTACTTTCACTTTCGGTATCGCAATCGAGTGCTCGTAACAGATTATCCACGTCGTCGCTTTTATTTGCAGTAACAGCGGTTTCAATTTTTGTCAGCAAACGACATAATGCATCTTAATGGCCACTATCTCCCTTTTTTGAAAATTGCTAGGCCCAAGTCCTTAAAGGCCGAAAGACCTAGCCCGACTCTAGCTCTAGGAATGAGTGCTCAAATGGGAGCAGAATTTATTAATATTAATAAATGAATTATTAATATTAAAAAATGGCAGTATTTATTATTATTAATAAACGAATTATTAACATTAAAAAATAAATTATTGATATTACAAAAGGAATTACTAATATTTAAAAAGGAATGTTTAATATTAAAAATGCTATGCACTTTATAAATACCAATAAATCATTTTTTAATATTAATAATTCATTTATTAATATTAATAAATTATTTTTTAATGTTAATAATTCATTTTTTAATATTAGAAAATGGTTTTCAAATATTAGAAAAAATGAACCAAGGAGTTATTGATACTAATAATGATTTATTAATATTAATAAATGAATTATTAATATTTAAAAATCCTCTATTTTGTCCACGATGGCTTGCCATAGAGTAGTCAATCGTATCGAGTCCATGAGAGTTATCGATGGTGGCATATTTCTACCATACAGTAATCTAAGGTCGCTTAACGGTCACATGAATTGTTTGGATAATTATTGCCACCAGCGCGTTATTTTGTTTCATTAACGCGACTTTTTACAAAAGTTGTGTCGACTTGTCGAGATTATAATCACGTGATAATTTAGAACTCTCAATCGCGAAAAGTCAACACA
>JAUMGZ010215447.1:0-22112 GCA_032359645.1 Pododesmus macrochisma
GTCCATTTAAACTTTCTATTGAGAGGCCTAAAGAAAGGTTATTTGACTACAAAATGTACACGTGAACGCGAATAAAGAAGGTGAGTAGATTCATGTGTCAAAGTTAATTTCGTGGGTATAACAATGCATAGCCTAGTCGCGCGTGATTCACGTCAACAATTTAAATGTATAATAAATGAGGCCGATGTAAACAGACGACCAAAAACAATCTACTATATTTTGTTAATTAAGATATTTAGAAATCGGAAACGGCGCGGTAGTACATTTTAACATCATATCTATTGAATCACACCAAGTCTGCAAATCTTTCAGATACCAAATTTTGACACGAAACACTTACATCCTATGCGTTTAACTATATGTGGAATTAGACAAACATCAAACCCAAGCCAGATACTTGGGTAAGTTGTACACTAGGCAAGTATGATCAAAATCTGATCATTCTTACATAAATTATCGTGCGGAAAAAATTCAGCAAATCAGAAAGCAGCAGCCTCATCAAATATGCGCTGAATTCGCCAAAAATCAAAACCGAGCAAGATACTTGGGTAAGTAGTACACCAGGCAAGTTTATTCATATTCCAATCATTCTTTTATAAGATATCGAGCGGAAAGCAATCAGCCAATCTGAATGCAGCAGCCTCATTAAATACTTGTGGAATTCACTGAACATCGATCCCAAGTGAAATACTTGGGTAAGTTGTACAACAGGCTAGTTTGATTAAAAAAAAAAAATACGATCATCCTTTCATAAGATATTGTGCGGAAAGCAATAAGCCAATCAGAACGCAGCAGCCTCTTTTAATATGTGCGGAAATCGCAAAAAATCAAACCAAAGCGAGATACTCGGGTACATGTAAGTTGTACACCAGTCAAGTTTATTCAGAATATGATCATTCTTTAATAAGATATCGTCCAGAAAGCAATCAGCCAATAAGAATGCAGCAGCCTCATTCAATGTATGGTGAATTTGCCCAACATCAAACCCAATGAGTGACATAGGTTAGTAGTGCACCAGTCAAGTTTGATCAAAATCAAATTATTTTTTCATAAGATATCGTGCCAAAAGCAATCAGCCAATCAGAACGCAGCAGCCTCATTAGATATGCGCAGTATTTACAGAACATCAAAACAGAGCTGGATACTAAGGTAAGTAGTGCACCTGGCAAGTTTGATCAAAATCCAATCATTCTTTCATAAGATATCATGCGGAAAGCGTTCAGCCAATCAGAATGCAACAGCCTCATCAAATATGCAAGGAAATCGACGAACATCCAACTACTGCATGAGACTTGGGTAAGTAGTGCACCAGTCAAGTTTGATCAAAATCCAATCATTCTTTTCATAAGATATTGTGCAGAAAGCGTTCAGCCAATCAGAATGCAGCAGCCTCATTAAATATGCGAAGAATTCGCAGAACATCAAAACCAAGCAGGACACTTAGGTAAGTAGTACACCTGGCAAGTTTGATCTAAATCCAATCATTCTTTCATAAGATATCGTGCGGAAAGTGTTCAGCCAATCAGAATGCAGCAGCCTCGTTAAATATGCGCGAAATTCGACGAACACCGAACTTGAGTGTGAGACTTGGGTAAATAGTGCACCAGTCAAGTTTGATCAAAATCCAATCGTTCTTTTCATAAGATATCGAGCGGAAAGCATTCAGCCAATCATAGTGCAGCAGCCTCATTAAATATGCGCGAAATTCGACGAACATCGAACTCGAGTGTGAGACTTAGGTAAATAGTGCACCAGTCAAGTTTAATCAAAATCCGATCTTTCCTTCATAAAATATCGTGCGGAAAGCTAAAAAAGGGACAGACAGACGGACGGACGGACGGACAGACTGACGGACAAGCTGATTACTATAGGGCATCCGCATCTCGATGCGGGGCCCTAATAAGGAAATCGATAGCTCATATCAAAACGTCAAGTAAGGATATTTAAGAAAACACGTCCCAATTTCTTGAGGAGAGTGCTTATTGAAAAGATTAAATGATGCGGTTAGATAGTTATCCCTTCATAAACACCTAAACCGATGGGAATGGGCAATCAAACTACAAAAAAAAAACATTTAAAAAACAAAACATATTGATAATAGGATACATGTATAACTAAAACCGTACACATTTCACTCTTAACAGTTTGTATGTTGCTATAAATATTATAATTAACCGTTATGCTTACCTTCCATACACATTCGTTGTTGAATTGAAGACACCAACAGAACAGTAAACACATTGCTAAAATAACTAAGCTACATAGAAAGATAGTGTCATAAATGCCAATTGATATGCAGTAAGGTTTGTATGATCTTCCATATAAATCTGTCTCTGTATCGATAACATATATTGAGTTGTTTGGACATTTGTTTACACATTGCCCTAAGTTCATTATTATGAACATGCCATTGTTAGTACAATCGCTTTTAGAAATACAAACATTATTTGTGGCATTTGCCACTTCGTAATTTTCACATGCTTTGACACAAGACCGATCGTCTTGCAAGAATGTATTTTGTTCAAATGGTAGCTCATTGGGACATTTCGTAACACAAACACCGTTTGCATTAAGACCAGAAGTACATTTATGTACACATTTATTGTCTTCCGTGTACTTTTGATCTTCACCTATCGAATTGCTAAATGTTGTGCAGTTTTCAACACATGTTTCTAATAAAGGAAAACGTCTGAAAAATTTGTATTTGTATTTACCACTACAGTGCTGTACACAATTGTTACCTAACAGAAAGTATGGTGACGGGCAAGCATCATAGCAAGTTAGATTGACTGAGTATTTTAAACATGCATGGACACATTCTCTTTTATTTTTTTTCCTTCGCACATACGGGTATATTTGTGGACATTTCTGATTACACGTATCATTGACAACAAACATATGAGAAAGAGGACATTGATAATGACAAGTTTGGTTTAACTTGTATGAGTTATGCGGGCATGCTTCTAAACATCTGTTATTTAAAGTATACGGATATGTTGAAGGGCAAATATTCAAACATGTTTCATTAAATATATATTGAGAAAATAAAGGACATGTATATACACATGTATTGTTTCTTGAATACGGTACTCTTGATGGGCATCTAGCTCGACACACGAAACTATCGTTGAATGGTGTGTCTGTTGGACATGAACCCATACACATCGTGTTTGCTGTTTTGTAGTTTAATCCCGGAGGGCAATTCTGCATGCACGTTCTGTTGAAAAGATACGTACTATGTGGACAATGCCCTGTTATACAAGTGTTATTGAGTTGCACCATGTTTAGAGGACATTCCGAAAAGCAATTTTCAAGAGATTCATGTGCAATAAGAGGCCGTTCCTTTGGACAGCGTTTGACACAAAACTTTCCTTTGTCAGCAAGCATGTACGATGGACATCTGGATAGACATGTTTTATTTAAAGCAAATGTACCATTCGGGCACATTGTTGTACAAGAAGCAGGATAACCGTTCGCTAAATTTTCAATTGGAGCCTCCAAAGGACATCTCTCTAAACAAGTTTGGTTGTATACAAACATGTGCTTGTGACATTTTTGTATACAATTAAAATTATCAGCAAAACGATCTGACGGACAGGAATGCTTACAACTAAACACTTTGCTTGACAATATATCTTGGATATCAACAAATCTATGTTTTTCGGGACATTGTTGAAGACACGTTCCATTATATGTAAATTGTCCAAGATGGCACGGATAACACGCCTTGTTTTTTACAATCAACAGATCTGGACACGAAGACACGCATGTTGATATGCCATTTACCATTAGTACATAAGATGCATTCGAAGGACACTCGGTCAAACACAAATCTTCATAAAGAAAATGCGATCTTGGACACTCCCGTACACAATTGTGTCCATACAAAACGAGAGATGCAGAGCAAGAAGACACGCATCTGCCATATTCTGCATATGCTTTTTCTTCAGGGCATGCTGTTACACAAGTTCGGTTGTATATTAAAGGTCTTTGATCCGAGCACTTGTTCACACAATCGAGCCCATACAACATTAGATATTCAGAGCAAGAACGTACGCATCTGCCATTTTCTACATATGCATTTTCTTCAGGACATTTTGTTACACAAGTTCGGTTGTATATTAAAGGTCTTTGATCCGAGCACTTGTCCACACACTGATTACCTTCCGCGTAAGTGTAGTCTTGGCATGTATCGTAACACTCAAACCGATAACAAAATGGTCTTGGTAATTTACATAAGTTCTTTGGACATGGGATATCACGGTTAACTAAACCTGATTTCTCAACACAAAATAGTTTTGGATATGTACCAGATAAATCTGTTAATATTGATTTGCAGAAGCTCACACAAGTACCTTGTTGTATATATTTTGCTTTCTTCGGACATTTAGTAACACAGGTATTCTCGTCCAAGAGACGTAGAGTATTCCTTGGGCACTCAGCAAAGCATCTTCCTTCGAATAGTAACAAGCCTTTTGAACAACCAACTGCTATAGAATGGCTAGCCTATTAATAAAACATACATCGCATTTACTTAAATATATGCAATTCAAACAATAAGATAATTTCAATCGTTAACAGCACACCAACACATATACAGACCATTTCACGTCAACAAAGTAAAATTATAAATAGGCGGTAACAAATCTTGATTAAACAATGAAATGAAACAGATCAAATAAAACGTTTTCAAATATGGCTAAACACTACTACTCCGTCTTTACCAACGGTCCAAAATTGAATTTCCCCACACAAATCCAGTCTGTGGCCCATCCATCGTAAACTTTTCACATTTTCGACTTTTTCTTTAATACTAGGCAAATCTTAACCAAACTTGAAACGAAGCATCCAATGGGAAAGGTGTTCAGATTTGTTAATAAAATGTGGTTCGATCACAAGGTGCGCCACCAGGTGGATAAATAGGGTTAAACATGCAAATCTCTACTGAAATAAAAGAAAGCTCAGTGCCAAATTCTTTAGTATGCAGTAGATTCGAGGCATAAAGAATCAAGTCTGTTCAAGACGTGATCCTGGAGTTAAAAAAAGGTAACGCATTTTTGGGTCAAAGTTCCGCATTATCAGTGGCAAATATGTAAACTTGTTATATGTTTAACTTCTTCTGCAAAATTACTGGACCAATTATTAACTAAACTTGGCATGAAGCATCCATAGCGAAAGTGAATTCAGATTTATCAAAAGGCGATCGGCCTCCGGTGAGCGCAAATAGGGGCAAAAATGAGGACATTTGCCTAGAGATGTATGCTTTAGTATGTACAAGGGGATTAGCGTTCATGTTAACACATTTTAACTTTTATCGTTCGTTCCGTTTGCGTTCGTTGTCCGTTCGTTCAACGTTCGTTCACCGGTTATCGTTCGTTACGTTTGCGTTTGTTCTCTTTTTTTCATATTGCGTCGTTCGTTCAGTTCGTTTCGTTTCGTTAATATCGTTCGTTTATTCCGCTTCGTTCGCTTTGTTCATTCCGTTTGCATAATTCATTCCTTCCCTTCGTTCATTCCGGTAACTTGCATGATATGTATCGACTTTAATTAAAACTTTGATTTGCTTTGATTGTTTGTTTTTTTTATTCGTTCAGAAAGCCTGCTCGAAATCCGTACACGTAAGTTAAGTACTAGCTGATTGTTTTAGGGCTACTCGTGAGTGCAAAGAATGTATCCGCAGTGAATGTCTGACGACTTTAGAAACAATGCAACGTAAAGACATTACGCACAGGGATTAACCTGTAATTATAATTCCCCAGATATGAGTAAACCACGTGTGGTGCGAAAGGGAGAGGTCCCCCGCCAGTTCAAAACAGATTAATAACACGTGGTTGGCAAAAAACAACGAATTACAAGCCAGCGAATGATTGCAGAGATTGTGTAACATTTCGGTTTCAAAAGCAACACTCGTTCCCAAAACAGAAACCAAAGCATTTATAAAGAACAATTTAGACCCAATATCTTCTTTCAGTTGCAATAGCAGTGTTATTACACATTTAAACTCTTGCGCCAAAAAACCCAAATCCAATGAGTTTTTATGCATGCATTTCCAAAAATTAAAATTGAGTATAACATGTAGAATATTGTAGCTGTTCATTAATCATCAAAGTTTCAGTATCATAATAAACACTATTACAGAAGACACAGAGTTGATCATTCGAGTATTTAGATTTATCCAGTTACCATGATCATGATCAATAAAATATTAAACGAGAAAATGGTTCAAATGTACTGTTTGAATCACTTAAGTTATAGTTCGGATACTAGATGGAGATAAGCAGATAAATCTAGATGACTATTAAAATAATTTATTCTTAATGATTAAATTGTATCAGCTTCAAAAAGGTAAAACTGTTGTCTCATGGCTCGGCTGTCGCTTTGTCTGATATATTTTACAAACATGTACGTATACCAACGCGTATCTAAAATAATTCTATCTTGTACATAAACAAATTTTTGAGCATTTTACACCTTCTTAACAAACTTCTATAACCGGTAATCATATTAAGTAGTTCAATATCTTGACAAAAGATTGTAAATTATTATGAAATTAAAGCTGGAACCTTTTAACATCAGGACTTTTCAAATAAATTCATGACCACTATATGCCAGGAGATTATGACAATCTAAGTAATTTTTATTGTTGAAATATTCGCTGCGCAATCTACATATTATCGCTTATTACATAATACAATCATAATACGAGTTTGCTTGGTTTTTGTGTCTACAAAGTGTTTCAATAAATTATTATTTATCTTCAAGGTTACCTTTTGACTATTCTTTAAACTGATGGATTTATCTTTTGTCACGCTATCCCCAGGAAAGACTCTATGGCTACATCAATTTAGGTTTGTATAATTTACGTTGACGATTGACACTCCGATAACGCTGTAAATGTGACAATTTTTCTATAAAAGGTTTACGTTTGAGTCGAACAGGTTTATGTGCCACAGACATTTGACGCAAACAATTTATAAATGACACCCAACTAAACATTATTTTGGTAACTAAGTGGCTGTGGTTATTTTCCGTTCGTTTACCGTTTTTCATTTGTTCAGTTCGTTCAACGTTTATCGTTCGTTCTGTTTGTAAAGATGAAGGCTGAACCATCTGTAGTAGCATTGCTGCATGGAGAATTGGGTTTGTTATGCATCTTGGGGTCAAAGTTCAACATTATCAATAAATTATAAATAAACTTGTCATTTTTTACTTCTTCTCTAAAAAGCGTTCGTTCAATTTCATCCAAATTTGAAACTCTAGTTGGTAGTGAGACATGACCGATCGTTTTTGACACTACTTTGGAATAGACAGGTTTCATTCACAAATATGACCGTTTTTGTATCACTTCTCAAAAAGCGGTTATAATTGCAATAGTTTTATGTGCCACTGTCTTGTTTGTTTGATGTTAAATGATAGAACTCCGTTTCGTCGTGTTGAAGAGCATTTTAAAAAACAAACCTGATAACTCTCTTTTGAACTATTTTCAACCTCAATTAAATCAGATACATGGTGAGCATGTGGCATATAAAACATCTGTAATTTGTAGTTTACAGAAAGGCAATAAACAACACAATAATACATTTGTGCAACTCAATGCCAGAGGAATGGCTCTTTTATGACCCCAGTATTACAATGTGAGTAAAACATAATCAAAACAAGCATCAAGTAATGCACAGGGCAATCCATAGTCCCCCACCAGCACTTTTTGAATAGCAATGAGGGTATGTCTTAATATTGCACATTATCCCTAAAATATTATTTTCATGTCTTCCAAGTGACCTGTAAAAATTGCTCTGACTGCTTTTTTAAAGAATGACCTCGGTCCACCAAAATAAAAAAATTGATAAATAACAGAGGCCCATCGGGCCTTAACGTCCATCTCGGGTTGAAATAGGCCAACAACTAAATATTTGTTTTTGAGTACTTTTGACCCAAGGGTCATACCTTAAACAAATCTGGTTCTCTATACCCTTCAGTTAAGTTTTTTAGATAACAAAGCATTAAGCACTAGGCCTTTAAGTTTACAAGAAGATTTGTTAAATTTTGTCAAATTTTCCCCATTTTGGTCCCGAAAAAGGCGCCCCTGGGAGAAATGTTTTGAAATTTTAACACATTTTCCCCCTTCTGGCTCTCTAGTGGAGCCCCATTGTAGCCAAGACCCTTCATTTGAATAAATCTGAATCTTCTCCCCTAGGGATATTTCCTACTAAGCTTGGAAGAAAAATGTCTAGTTGTTTAGGACAAGTAGTTAAAAATGTGAAAAATTAACATATTTGCTATATATTATATAAATATAATGTGTTTAACTTTTACCAGAAAACGCGTAACCTATTTTTGACCCCAGGGTCACGCCTTGACCAAACTTGGTTCTCCATGCCCAAAAGTTACTAAATACCAAATCATTTGGCTCTAGACCATCTAGTGTATCAGGAGAAGATTTTTGAAATTTGGTTAAATTCTCCCCATTTGGGCTCCAAAAAGGCCCCCAACTGGTAGCCAAACCTATTCACCTTAATAAAAACCTGGACCCCCTTACTCTAGGGATACCATCTACCACGTTTGGGTAGAATTGGTAAAGTAATTTTGGACTAGAAGTCAAAAATGCTAACAGTTAACACATTTGCCATAGTGTTGAACTTTGACCCCAAAACGCGTAACCTATTTTTGACTCCACGGTCAAGCCTTGAACACACTTGGTTCTCAATGCCTTAAAGTTACTACATACCAAAAACATTAAGGTTTTCTAGTTTATTAGAAAAAGATTCTTAAGTTTTGTCAACTTTTACCCCTTTTGGCCCCTAGTGATGCCCCCTGGGGCCAAGCCCTTTTATTTGAACAAAGCTGAATCCCCTACCCCTAGGGATTCTTCCTACCAAGTTTGGATAAAATTGGTCAAGTGGTTTAGGAGGAGAGTTAGAAACTGTGAAAAGCTACAACGACCGACGGACGGGATTTGTATGAGAAAAGTTCACTTTGGACCTTTGGTCCAGATGGACTAAAAAGATAAGATAAAAATTAGACCTCCCTGTCGAACAGGGCAACCGTCAAGATGGCATGTTGCTACACATTCGTACCCAGTAATCGAATATACCACCGGATACAGTTTACTCCTAGAAAGGCATTTTAATTAGCCAAACCAGGATACCCAACAGTAATTAGCGGAATGGAAGCCATTTTATTAATAAATAAGTTATTCATATTGCCGACAAACTGAACCTCAAACCTAACAGCTTACTATGCCTATTTGGAATAAGCAGTGAGCAAGTCTTACAATTAGGCAAGTGGTCCATTTGATATACAAATAATCAAGTGTCAGTATTTGGTCACATGATATGCAAATAAGAAAAAGTATGTTCAATGCACAGCTTCAGCAAATCAGGAATAATTTGTTAAAGTTTCATGTCTATCACGACTAAAATCTTTGAGATTTGCTCTGTACAAAATTAGGTAACCGTTGACCCCGTGACCTCGACCTAGGTCCCTTATCCTAATTTCGATACGCAACACTCGGCCTTCCCAATTGTACCTATGTACATGTACCTAAAAATGAAGGTTGCTGCATGAAAAAGTGTTGAACAATGGCCCGGAAAAGCAAAAGCCAACAAAATTTGGGACTTCAATTTTTTTACGCGACATTCCGCCTTTCCAAGTTGTACCTTTGTGCCACGGTTGAGGTTTCTGCGTAAAATAGTTCGATAGAAATGGCCCAGACAAAATCTGAACGGACGGACGGACGGACGGACGGACGGACGGAATTACGAGGCGCAAACTTATAGTCCCCTTCGGTTACAGCTGTGGGGGACTAACTGTCTTCATCCTTTTTGGCTCTATAAATGTTGTTTAACTTAACCCTGTTTGTGTTTTCAAAATTAAATCCCCCTTCTCATAAAAGGCGGTTAAATCAAAACCGAGATAGGGTCAACGAGGTCCACTCATTCATTTTGTTAGTTTATCGTCAGTTTTAAATATGGCATTTAATGGTGGCGCGTCCAAGTTTTCAAGTTTGTTTGTACATGGTGTAACGTGTAAAATAGTAATATGTATTTGATTTGTTATTCTTGTGAAGTAGCCTTCGAGAAATTGAAGTATGAAATGTCAATGACGTAAGACTTCGAACCACCGGCCAATAAGGGCTAAAATCACAATAAATTCAACTAATATGTCACATAAATAGCTTATCGTATACAAATATGAGAACAAAATCAAGACTTACTTCTGATGAAATGATAAACGCTGTCAATGCAATTACACTCAATAAAGTATTGCACTCCATGTTCCGTCTTAACTGGAAAAACACACAACTACACTTTCGGTTTCAGTTGTTTATTAGACCGTAGTGATAAGCACAACACGTGACACACAGAAGGATCGTAATTTTGAAGCTGCTTTCTTTTTGACATACACATTACATAGGAAACAGCATTACCAGAATACAGAAAAGGAGTCAAATAGGTAAGAAGAAAAGCTTCAGTTTCGTTCAAAGTATTATATTATATGTCAATGCTCGTGTTTAAAGCTACTGAATTCAATGCGTGATAAATCAATATTTGTTAAATGTGCGCATAGACACTTTCTATTTATGGTTACACGTAACTAAGCACAATGCACACCATTGATCCACACTGTTATCTTTACTAGTCTGGTTCCCGAACACGTTTAGTAATGCTGATAGTAGTAAAACACTCACTTAGTAATTCTTTGAACGGATTGCTCTGTAGAGGAACTTCACGTTGTAATTTTGATATCAACCCATACCGTCAAAAAAAAAAAGATAGTTCTTAGGCGATCAGTTATTCCTCCTCAGATGTAGGGGTAGAGTGTATGGAAACAAGATATGGGCATTCAATCACCTCTACCGTGATAAAACCAGGACAAAACGAGCCGGTCGAAACCAAAAATAATCAAATTTACTAAAATAAAGAACAACATAAACAAACAAGATTTTTTCAAACCACAAATGAATAAACTTTGTTTTTAAATTTTAATGGTTTCGATATACTCTGAGGCCAATCACAGAAGGCCAATAATTCTAACCTACATCAAGGTACAAAACACACTAGGCTCTGCCCCACCTGTTAATTGGATTTGCTACTGTCTTACCTTTAAGCAGGACGTTTTATTGTTTAGAAAAAGACGTAGAAACAAAATCTTCAAAAAGTATCTCACAAGAAGGAATACTACGATGACATTAAATGGACTCACAAAAGCCATACATACTGACATTTACTGATTACGCACATTTTAAAAGTCACAATGACGCTAATTAAAATCTAGCTATAAGTTGTCAAGAGTAATGAAACCCTTAACATAAAGGGCGTCTTCTGAGTGTGAAGATAATAAGAGAAGTATCATCTAACAATCAAGGAGCTGCGAAAAAATCAAACAGTTTAAACATCGCACACAGATATGTATCTTTTCAAGGGGGTAATACTGCTTAATCACGAACCTTTGATTTGCACACTGCATACCAAAACTAAAATAAATTATATCAACTAAGTCGTTTGACGGGAACGGTATTATAACTGGAATATCGTGATCGGAATGCTACATATAATATGTAACTTTCCATAGTCATTGTTTTTTTCAACTTATAAGTATCGAACAAATTCTTATGTTTTCAATCATATGAAAACAAGCCACAAAAACTATGTTTCACTGAGGAAATCCACCATGCTCTTCTTTTTCTCGAGAAAATATCATAATGATCTTCTAGAAAGTGTGTCATTACTTATTATGTTCATTCAATCCAATATCAAATATTAATACAAAATAGGTTTAAAGTTACATACACATTAATACTAACTTTTACTTGGTTTTAATATACTTTCAAAATGGTTAATTTTTTTTATGTTAGTAACTTTTCGATAATTAAACCTGAAGCTCGTGTATCTTCACCAAGTTATCAAATTTCAAAAATATTACAAATGACTGACAAGCGTTGATTTTGGACAACATCCCCAAGTCATCTTCACCTGGATATTGCTCTGGACAGATATTTAGAAATTGTTGTTGTTTTATGTTAATGTTATTGGGCATTGTTCATTAAGTGATATAAGTGTATCAGGATACGATATTACCCCTGCTTAGATATTGTGAATTGTGGCATGGCTTATTGGCGTGTTTATTATAATTACAGGCCATTTAACTGGTATTGATGTTTTTTTTTTAAACTATACTACTATCCATCCTAACCTTGATTGCATATTAATGAGCGATAATGGGGAGTGTGTGCGTCACTTTAAGTACAGATTATAGCCACTGTCATAAAATATCAAAAGTAGAGGAATGGTTGTTTTCCCCAAACAGTGTATGTGCAAAAATACATATGGTGGCTGATTTCTACAATATTGTTATTGCGCTCCAAAAACCCCCCAAAGATTATCGTTATTCCGCAGCAAAAAGACAAAGGCGAAATAACGACAATCTTCGTTATTTCTTGGCGAAATAACGAAATAACAAAATAGCAGAAATCAGCCACCAAAAATACATGCGTTTTTACGAAACAAAATGGGTAGATTTCTTACAAACTGTAAATGTTAGTACCGTTGTTAAATATTATGGTTTTGGATTGTTTATAAATTTGCAAATATAAATATATTTTGAAAAACAGGAAAGTGCGCTTTACGTAACGTTCATTGGAAAGAAACGTATACATGTAATACAGCTCACCATTTCTACATATTTTACATTTTAATTTGAATCCTCTGTAGTGTATGATCATAATATCTTTTTTTATGCATTTTTCTTTCCATTCCATACACGGTAAGAGAAAATATATGACTACCACCAGATAGTGCAGATACACATGTACATTAGCCCATAATGTATTTATTTGCATACGACAAAGACTTTAGACCAAAACGTCCATGCACATGCGATTAGAAATGTCATATTATCTATATGAACATTTATTAAGGGGAAGTAAGCCGCCTTGCACTGATCCGTGCCACGTGTACCAGATATATTCTCAGCAAATGTCAAAACTGACAGAGGTCTCGAACAATAAATCAGAGATATATGACCATTTGTTTGTTTTATTGGGAAGTAACGTCCTTTTCAACACACGTTTAAATCGTATGGAGACGATGTCAGTTCGTGCGAAAATGCTCTAGTGACGAGTTTATACTGTTTCACTTCAGGAGGCGCACATGTATGAAGTTTAGTTTGAATTTTACATTCGTGTTAGCTCCATCTGGCCCACAGGTTAGACATTACACATCACCGCCAAGCAAGAGCTGTAATCACTTCACTGTCAGGTATGCATGCTGTAGTCATATAACCTTACTGTGTGCTTCTTAATAAAAAGTTTAAAAGGACAATTCAAAAGCACAAGGACATTGTGACGGTTGTCACTGGGTCACCAAAAGGTATTTAATTCGGGTATAACTCATTGATCAAAATCGATAATAATTGATATGTATGACACTTTTTCCAAGATATAAGGTCAATGACCCCACATTTTTATAGGCCTATTTGAAGATAATACATAAAAGCATGTCCATGGGGATACGGGAAGAAATTTAACATATAATTTCTGTTATATTGAAAAATTCATGTAAAACAACACGTGCAAATTTGTGATTTTTGTCGTTTATAAATTATCTTACACGAGGCATATATATTAAATAATTAAGCATTGTGTAATTCATTTCTGTTTAAAAAATCTTATTTTGGCCCCCAACCCTCAACATAACAAACCTCTGTGTTAAAAAAACAAAATCGATGACCCCTTATTTTCCCCCACTTATTTAACATCTACTGTATTGGGAAACATTTGTTGAAAGTTTGATAAAAATCTAACATATACTTTTTAAATTATTGCTAACCTGGGAGCCCCCTTAAGTATCACGCCACAGGCACATTCATATTAAACTTCAGATAGTCTCATTACCTTGACCGAGCTACCCAGTTCTATTAATTCATTCCCCGATTGTTTAGCAGAGAGCAAGGTATTATCTTAGTTATCCTCTTAAGGGTGACTCAGCCAGGGATCGAACTTGCGACTTTCTGCACACGAAGCAAACGCTTTACCGACTGAGCTAATATGGCGGTGAACGATATGATAAGATTGTAACTTCAAGTAATGAAAAAAGTACACATTTTATTTTAATTTTTTGTTGGATTTCCTTTTTTGATCCTCAGTCTCTAGAGCTTGTCCAATGCAATTTCATTTTCTCTGGAGCGTCCATGGCATCTGTATATCAGTCATAGTGCAGGAAGAGACACAACAACAGTAAATCAATAGGGATATCACAACAAGAGCACCGATGAGATGCATTATAACACGACCGTCACTAGTTTATATTTGCATATAGGAAATATAGAAAAAATTAAAATGATGTTTTTTAAAAGTTGTAAGGTAATGTCAGTCAAAGTGATAATATAGATTGTATGGAAGGACTTGGTAGGAAGTATCTCTAGGGGAAGAGGATTCAGATTTGTTTAAATGATAGGGCTTAGGGGGCGCCACTGTAGGGCCCACATTGGGAAAATATGACAAAATTCGAAATATCTATAACCTAGAAAGCCTAAAGCTTAATGCTTTGGAGAACCAAACTTGTTCAATGCATGACCCTAGGGTCTAAAGTATTCAAATGCCAATAATTTATTTTTGGGCCCATATCATCCAGATGGATGTTAATGCCCAATGGGCCTCATATTAAAATTTAAAAAATGCGATTAGTTCAGTTGATAATTGCCCTTGGTCGCATCATTCCCATATTATTTACAATAGTATTTGTGAAGTCCTTGCTAAATACATGATCATCATCAAGGGGTCAGAACAAAGACTGCTCTGCCTTATATGAATCAATCTAATGATCTTGATAGGGTACAAGTGCCTGGCTAAGATATTGTCTTTAATGTGGTATTACTTTAAAGTCGGTTCGAGTTTCATTTCACTACAAGCAGAAACACAAAAAAACACCCAAAAACTAAAAGGCAGTATGCATCCATGAAGCTCTCTACATATTATCTCGGCTGTTGTTTGGATGTTAATCATCAACAATCAATACTATTAATTTTGAAATGACTTTTTGGGGGAAAAACTAATTCTTTGCATAGTACAACGCATAATTCAATTTCTTTGGCCTGATGAGTCGAATTGGGCATAATAGAATCAGATACATGATATGAACATGACAGGTCATCCATTTCATCTTGTAACTTATTTTCTCGTATATTTCAGCAGCAAGTACTTGCATGATAACTCATTAAAATTAAAATTAAACATTTTTTTGTTTTAGATGTTTAATTTTACTGAATTTCCAAACGAAAGATATTGTGTATCATTTTTAACAAAAATCCTTCTGAAAATTTGAGTAAAAACTATTATTTTAATTTTTAAGTACCGGGACAGGCTTAAACCAAAAATATAATTCAATGTTATATAGAGGATGGTATTATTTACCTACAATAAAATATGTAGTTGGTTTAAGCTTGTCCCGATATTGAAAAACAGCGCTGAACGTGCGAACTTCGTACAAAATTAAGGAATTTGACTGACCCCAGCCCAATTTAACACCCTGAAATAATAAAAATATGTGATACTTATTAAAAACGTATCATTTATGTAAAATATACACCCTTATGCATAATATCCAATACAACAAAAAACGTTTCTTAATACTTTGTTATTTCGCAAAATCACTAGACAGAAATACGCTCTTATAGTACGTATTCCTTTGCTTGCATTATTGTGATTTGAAATACGATCAGTTATGCTCTGGAGATGGCACCAGACAGCTCAAAAGTAGTTACTCCTAAACAAGTGACATGTACTCACTTTATTATTGTATTCAAATTTTTCACAAGAAAAAAATAAGATATCTTCGAAGCTGCTTATCACGGTTAAACATCGTTTGAGCACATTCATTGTTTATTTGTGTATGTTTTGGTCATGTTTGAGTTCAGAAATTTAAGATAATTCGGCGATAGTTAAAAGCCAGAAAATAATCTACATGAGACGACATTGAGAAAGGCAGTAAGATTTGTTTATTTGTTCGGTAAATTTAAGTTAAAATGTACATCCAAACTCTGTCACATATATGACGACAGAAGAATGAAGATAAACCATAGAGATAGAACAGAAAGAGAAACAGCGACAGGTATAGCAACAGTCACAGAAACGGATGAGCCTGTGCAACAACGTTTCCGCCACGTCTTCTCAAACCTTACACGGGATCTTTATCGTACCAGGGGTTAAAATACCTGTTCTTGGGTCATCCAGCTTAGCGTCCACCGCAACCCCATAGTTTTCGTATTTGACCTGATTTGTTATTAGTGCATACCACCTGTCGTCGGTTTTGTAAAGTAAACAGTAGTCACGGTTGGTGGCGAAAAGTTTGTTAGAGGAGTTTGCTTATAAAAAACATGATAGAAAGGTTATAATATGACCATTTTGTAATCATATTCCTTATGAACTCTGTAGGTCTCAGACTGATAAGGGTCATGCTATAAAAATGGTCATACAATAACCTCTAAATACTGTCGCTTCCCTTCAACCTGACTGACATTGGTAAACCTACCAGAAACATAGGATAGGGGAGCACAACTTTTAAGGTCATTGTGGTGTTCCATCCACTCTACATCGATTATTTTCAGTCAAAACACGACAACAGTAGGTGGTAAAGTGTTTTCTAGCAGAAAAACAGTTCCTATCTTTGTGTCTATATTTCCGTTCGTTTTAACGCTTCTCTTTCTTTTCTGTCGCAGTGTGTTTCTTCTGACGTAAGATATAGCCTGCAAATCGATGTTAGTTCTAGCAAGACATACAAATGACCCTGTTCCTTATTTTATGCCACTTCTGATTGCTTTTAATTTTACGTACTTTTTCTTACAGTCGAAACATGTGTGCATCATACCAACCAAACGAACACCTACTTCCACTTATAGATTTTGAAGAAGGGATTTACGACCTGGAATCAGAAACAGAACTAAAGGAGGTTGTCACTGATCAGCAGATAGAGCCTGATATTACTGGAAAAGATGTAATTGTTAGACCAGTGCCTAAATGTAGTACGAAAACTGAACTTGAACATGTTGGCTGTGAACAAGGTGTTGAGGTTGATACAGAAATAACAGGATCAACTTTCTCAATTCCATTAGTTTCAGGAAAAGAGTACCACTTATTCGTATCTTTCAGCAATAAAGACAAAGATCACGTTTTACCATTGTGTCGGGAGCTTGAAAACAAACATGGCCTGAAGTGAGTTTGTATATTTAAGATTGTAACAAAACTTTATCCAATTGACCGAATATTTTGGCGTGAATTGCCAAACTTGCAATTAAACCATAAAAAGGAAATGTTCGTCTGAAGCTTTGCTGACATAAAAGTCTTTTTTTTTTGCAGATGCATGCTTGCTGAACTTGATTTTCATGGTGGTAAAGGAATCTCTGAAAATATCGTGGAGAGTATCAGTAAGTCGATGAAGATGTTGCTTGTGTTATCTAGCAACCACAATGAAAGTGGTGCCTGTAATTAT
Organism: Pododesmus macrochisma; assembly: GCA_032359645.1. NCBI lineage: Eukaryota > Metazoa > Mollusca > Bivalvia > Pectinida > Anomiidae > Pododesmus > Pododesmus macrochisma. The sequence continues at coordinate 17,484 of JAUMGZ010215447.1, forward strand.
GAGCTTCAGAGCGCTATAGGCATATACAATATGCACGAAAAAAGGGACGGATGCATAATACCACTCATGCTGAACAAGTGCCGATACCCTGATGTTATAAAACATCTGACCTACATTGACGCCGAAAAAGAAACAGATATAACAGTTAAGATTTTGGAGGCGTTTCATACTGGAGGTTTGCACTTTATCATATCTTATATTTTAGAAGCCTCGTAAAAATATATTTGTAAGAAGGCCACCGACAACGGTGCATGATATACCAGTCAGCACGTCATACATATATGCACCCTTGATAGTTTTGATTTAGAAATTAGAAATTAGTTGTTTTCAATAACATTTGTCTCACAAAAGATGCATGTTTTGATTACAGAAACAGGTACCCTAAAATAGGTGAGAAATAGAACGATAGACCAAGCCAAGTAAAACACATCTTCCAAAACTCAATTAAACGTTCCGAATGTAACATAAAAAGAAACAAATACATGTGTACAGCTTCTTCCAAACTAGCTCGTCGAGAACAACGACTCTACAATTGACATTAAAAAAGATATAGTTTCAAACTACAAAAACAATAATAAGATCAATTTTATCAATGTGTGTCGTCGAAAAGGACCCACAGTTATAATATATAATACTAACCTATAAGAAATAAAAATAAAACTGAATAAAAACTAGAAGTACATCGTGTATAGCTGTATAAGCGTAAGAAATACTACAACTCAGCATGCAATAACATATCAGACTCTTTGTTTTAGTTTTAAAACACCATTAATGAAGATTCACACCTTAAAATTTAACAAACAAATTTGAAAAATTGCGTGGATTAGCAGCAAGTAGAATGAAAAAAATTGGTATAAATCCCACAAGAAAAGATGATAACGAAAATAAATAAACATGTAAAACAAGTGAAATGATTAATCGAGATAAAAAGGGGAGAGCACGCGTGCATGTTTGTTTAACAACAAAAGACTAAAGGAAAAAACAAAACGTTAGAACACGAACATAAGAAAATAAAAGAAAAGGGGAGGAGTAATTAAAACAAATTGCAACTGGCGATAAGGCAATCCTAAACGTATTCCGTGTATTGAACAAGCTTGGTAACACCATCAAAAGCGTCTAGTTTATCTGAAAAAAATTATGAAAATATCAAATTTTCCATATTTTCCCCCTAGTGGCATCCCTTGATGTAAAGTCCTATCCTTTGAACAAATTGAAATCCCTTTGTATGCTTCCTACAAGGTTTACCAAATAAGTTCCCGACATTTTTATTTCACAGGGTTATTTACATCTTCAAATACGTAGTATGTTTTATAGAAGTTTTTTTTGGAATATAGCCAACTCAGTATTTTTCAATATCTAACTGGCTGCATTTCAAAATCCTTATATTATGGAAATCTTGATCACAAATTAGGAAGATTAAGAAAACATGGATGTATCCTCTTTTACTACCAAATTTGTAAGAAATTCCTTGCTACGTAACAATGATCCTCCTAGAGTGAGACGCACCGAATGCCTAGTATAGAATCCATTTAACCTTTCCTAACTGTCATTAATACATCCATGCAGTACTCCTTGTACCCAAATGAAAGACTCTAGTCGAAAGCTTCATTTACTAGGATACAGAGGGCTGGTCCTGGTATCCGTCCTTCTGGTTGTTGGTTAGACTTTGCTTTGTATATTATGTCTGAACGCACACTGATGTAATCACTTAAGCCATCCCCTTTCGCTTCTTTTTTAACATATGACGAAAGTATTTGCTCTCGTTCTCGGCATACATTGCACTATAGGCTGGTTTTGATGTTGCTAAAGATCCCCATGTAAAGTTCGATAAGAGTAGGTTGAAACGCCGTTGCATGAGCCCATCCTTCTTTCTGATCTATCTCTATTACTTTTATTTCCCGTTCCTGTCACCGCTTCTCTTCCTGTCCTATCTTTTGGTTTTTCTCCTTTGGTCTTTTGTCGCTATATCGGTGAAATATTCTGGACGTGACGTTAAACCCTAATATAATTATAACATTTACGAGCATATTATTTGTTTACAAGTGTCACATTTCATATTCCTAACTCTAGTAATAAACCATATTTCAGCCACTGTTAATTGAGTTGTTCTCATTGACTACTTCCAATTTTCGTGTTTCAAACTGAGACCTTGATAATATAAGTACATTTACTAGAATATATTCTTATTGACAATTCATGTGAGCGGTTATTTTTTGGAATACTTGACAACGCCGTAACGTGTATTTATGAAACAAAAGTTATTGACAAACAAACAATTGCTTCATCAAGCCTTCATTGTCACTTCTCGTCTCATGTGGGTAGTTTGGAGATTGATGCCTTATTGACCGGTTGAACCACACTATGCGGTTTGCAGCTGAGTGAAAATCCTTAAATAACTAGGCAAGCATGAATTAGCCTTGGGGATTGTTGTTACGTTGTTTCATTTAATTTCTATTTTATGCTGATTTGTTTTAATGTTGGTTTGTGAATGTCTTTCGTGTGATGATTCAATTTGTCATGTCTTTTTGATTTTATAGCGGTACAAGTTCCAGATGAAACTATTCTTAACATGCGAACAGTAGTGAGAATAGCAGCAAGAAAAGTGAACAAGAGTATCTGTGTTGGGGCGTCATGGGAGTTTCCACCATTGACGGAAGCGCAAGTTGAACTCATAAAGGAGTATAAAATTCAGGTTTGATTTTCCTGTACTTTTGGTTGTTTGAAAGAATAAAAAAAATTCAGATTAAAAATCTAACGCTTGTGACTTTTTGTCGTTAGATCAGACAGTCAAAAGTACATTTTATATTCAAAACGCGTGTTTTAATTGTATTCTAAAATACAAATGTATTAACATTAGCATTGCACTTTTCTTAAGAACAAGACAACGCTAGTATTTTTAAATTGGATTTATCGTATTATTTTAGTCAAAGCATGTTTATGAAATGAGTGAATAAATAAATGCATTGTTTTATGAATAAATGACATTTCGTATTACTGTTTTACTCTAACAAGTATTATGAAGAACATGTAGTTAAAGATATATTGATTTCAATTGAAATGTCCCCATTCAATATGTTAATACAATGTTTATTTTAATTTCAGAATGCCTGTTTGATATATGATGTTGTAAGAAAAGAGTTGAATGGAACATATGCGATGCGTTTTCACGGGTTAAGTTATCGTGGATTACAGTGTTGCATGTCATGTTGTTGCTGTTGTTTCATTTCCTTTATTACCGCTCTAATTCTTATGATTGTTTCAGCGCTATTATTCAAAAACGAATTTGAAGCAGGATCAAATACTTTCTTATTACTGATAATCGGTATCGTTTTTTGGATTGGATCATTGGCCATCCCACGATTGGTAAGAACAAAAAGTATATGACCTGTTGAATACTATTCTAAAATTAATGTGTCATTGTATAAGCTCATCGACATATCGTTCGGAGGGGACGCTAAGCTGGCGTTCCCGGGTACACATATTTTAACACTTTTTTGTACAAAAAGATATCCTCATGTAAAACTTGATATAAGATTAAAGCGAAAAGTCCGATGCTTGGGCTCGTCATTTTTCCTGTACTATCCCCACTGATGTGGTATCCTGTTCCTCTCAAGGCGACTCTTCCTGTCCTATCGTTGCGTCATAAAGCGGATCACACGTCTAATAAGTACTATTCTAAGGAAAGGAAACAAGTGCTGAGATTTAGTAAATTATTATTATACTAGTGTTTAACTAAACATCCATCCATATGTTGATCAACGTATAACAACAACACGTGATAAGATATCCTGCAAAGCACATGTTATGACAATATTAATAAGAAAACTTGATTGCGTTTTATATACATGTATCCTTTTATCTATGTTAGATTTGTACATATATTCTTAAACAGTATAGACAGTCCAAATTTAAAGCAAAATAACTCATTTATCATTTATCCTGTTCAAATGCAAACTAGAACAAATTGTTAAGATTTTTGCTTAAACAAATATAATTTAAACGATGTCAGTTCTACATTTGGGATAATCCGTTTGGCTGTATCTATAGGTTAAAGTCAAACATAAACAATATAAGTTAGTACATTCAAAAATGTTCCTATCGTGAAAATGTTTAACATTTCCTTTATCAATCTGTCAGTCGTTGTCGTCTGTCGGTCCGTCGTTAACTTTCTACAGTTTCAACTTCTAAAAAACAACTAGGTCAATTTTGACAAAGCTTGCTGTGGCTGCTTCTTCTATGGTCCCCTTTCGGAGTTGTTTTTGATGTTGCCAAATCCATCCTATATGGCCGTCATTTGTTCTGACCATGATAGGCCGAGACATTTTGGATTTATTGTCAAGAACATTTGGTCATATTTTCGCGACATTAAATGTAGATGTTCCTTTTATGGTTCCCTTCCAGATGTGTGTCCGACGTAACCGAACTCTATCCAAAAATGGCCACATGACACCTGATAGGCTGATACAGTTTCGACTTCTTTTAAAACAGTTGGTTAGATTTTCACAAATTTGATGTATGTCTCTAATCCCCGCCGATATCACAGGAAGGGCAGTTATAAACATGAAAAATGGCTAATTAAGGATTAAACACGAAATCACTAATACCATAATAATCTCGTGTTGATTTATG
>JAUMGZ010215448.1:0-11739 GCA_032359645.1 Pododesmus macrochisma
TTCCATTATATTTTCAACTGTACCCACCTAAATATCGAAAGAAAAAGTCTGATACCCACGAGGTTCACATATCATCCCAATATAATAAAATTTGAACAATTATTTTGTAGCTCAAACATGAATACACTTAAGAATTTAAGCAAATTCATATCCTGTGTAAGCGAGAGCATTCGCTTAAATTAATCATATTTTGACATCGATTATTTTTCTACCTGTCAATTACCGTTTTTCCAGTAATAATGTTTTCATTTACTAATAAAAAACCCCCTTCTTTCTTTCACTTACTGTATATGGATTATAATGAATGAATAAATGAATGAATGGTGTGTAATTGTGAGTGTGCACGCTGACACACGAGCGCATGTTGATTTTGGACCGACTAGTACGCCTCTTGGAGCGTAGGGAGAGACTCAACCACTTGTAGGTGTACTCTCGGTCCTGATATCAAGTTTGCGCTCGTGAGTTCATACTGCGCGCGCACAATTATACATAAGTGTGTGTGTGTGTGTGTGTGTGTGTGTGTGTGTGTGTGTGTTTTGTTTCCAAACGAAGTAGTTAATTGAATTATAATAATTTACATACTACATGATTGTATATATGTATTTATATCTATGTACTTTATAGATTAGAATGGAGCACTTTCGCTCTCCGGGGTTAATTATCCAACTAGTATAAATTAAATCTAATATATTTATATTAGTCTTATCTTTATGACATAATAATATCTATTTGTTTGTGTAAATCACTGCCTACCAATGTGTAAATGTATTATTGTATTGTTATTATGTTATCTCTGTACTGTAATACAACAGTTTGTGAGAATAAATATCTGTATCTGTATCTGTATCTGTAAATATTTCCTTTCGTGTTTTCAATGAGAGTCGTATGTTCCATGTTAATATGATCACTTTAACTTACGAGAATATTTGAATGTATAGACAATGAAAATGGTACGTCAACTAAACCGTACCTTACACATTCTAATATTGTTTTGTAAATAAACTAACACACTGTTATGTTTCAAAATAGGAGCATCAGCTCTAGCCATTGGTGCTCTTCAACGTCATCGAAGAACTCAGATCCTCTACCACAATACGGTGTCAAGGACAGGAGGTAATTGGTTAGTTTATGAGGGGGTCGGGGTTAACGTCACTATTGTAATCTTTCATTGATTATCATGACAAAACGCCAAAGGAGAAAGAATAGGGATAGTACATGAAGGGCAATGATTCCATGCAATGACGTTACCTTTCAACCTGTCTGACTTGGGTAACCATAACAGGAACATAAACTCCGCCAGCATAGCTCTCCAGGTCATTGAGACGCACAAACCTCCCTTTCGGAGGGTACGCTAAACTGGCGGTCCCGTGTTCAGGAATTGTTAACCCCCTGGCACGATAAAGATCCCCATGTAAAGTTCGACAGAAAAGTAGGTGGAAACGCCGTTGCATGGGCTCATTCTTCTTTCTGAACTATACCTTTTCCTTTCTTTCCCGTTCCTGTCACCGCTTCTCTTCCGGTCCTATTGGTGGGTTTTCTCCTTTGGTCTTTTGTCACGATATTGGTGAAATACTCGTTAAGCCCTAATTAAAGAATAAACAATGACGTTACCGCATACTCTTAACGCTTCATGTGAGGATCTCTATCTTTTCAGGGCGTTGAATCACCTTACGGGAGACCGCCAGCTTAGCTGCCCCTCCAAAGTACGTGCCGATCTTGTTTCAACGTCTGATTTGGCTGACCCTACCTATCAGCTTCAGCTTCCATAGCTTTCCAGGTCATCGACGCACCTAATAGGAAGGATCAGGTAAAGTCACATGGACCGTACACATCGAAAGATGAGTACATTAAACGACTTAAACCTCACACTCCTATCAGACTTTCTATGATGATTTGTGTATCATGTCAGGAAGTTTAAATGCCTTTACACGGAACCACTACCTTAACGCTCCCTCCGAAAGACGAACCGTTCTTTGTCTGACCTCTTTCCTTTTAACCGCGTTTGATTTGGGTGACCCTATCAGAAACTACACTCTATCCAACGTAAGGTCATAATATATTCTGTTTTGAGGGAGTGGTCAAAGAACTTTAGATAGGTATTACAAGTAGCATTAAGAGTCTCTGATACAGTCACATGAGGCCAACTAGAGGTCACGTGTGGTCATTTTCATTGTCTTCCTATTGCATATTTGTTTTTGCAATTCGAGGTACTCTATTTTCCGAGAAAGCCTCCAAGGTCTCCGAGCTGTCATTGTCGAGATCGTTTATAAATGTATTCATATTCTGGAGGGATTGGTCAAATAACACTGTATATCATAAATAGTCTCCAAGATAACCTTCAGTGTCACTTTAAGAGATCATGGTCAATTTATTTGATAATTGTCGTCTTGTTCTGAAAGGGTTGGGTTTAAAAGAAAAGAAAAAAAAGCACTAATAGTATCAAAGAGAGCCTTCAAGGTAACTAGGATCAATCCCATTCTTAAACTTGTTCCTATTATGAATGGATCGGATAAAGAAGGAAGAAGCTCATACTAACAATCCCTTTGATAGTCTTCAAGGTCGCCTAGAAGTCATGTTCAAGGTCGTTTTTAAACATTTTCCTACTTCAAAGATATTGGTGAAAGAACGAACTATGTTTTTATCAATAGACTTTGATATTAGAACCATTTTAAAGTTCAACACACTATATTCAGTTGTGTAGAAATTTCCGACAGGTCATAACTTTGAAAAGGTATCTCATTAAGATTACGATATAAAATTGATATATTTCGATGAACTGTATTGTTTTTTCCATTCCTTTATCAATATGCCATACTTCACTAGTAAACGCTTCAAGCCTGTCTGCCTGCCTGCCTGCCTGCCTGTCGCTTAGCGTCACTTCAAGAGAATTTCACCGCTAACGTGACAAAAGACTAAAGGAGAAAAACCAAACGATAGGAAAGGGAGAGAAGCGCCGACAGGAAGCAATAGAGATAGTTCAGAAAGAAGGGTAAGCCCATGTAACCATGTTTCCGCCTACTCTTCAATTGAACTTTACATGGAGATTTTAATCGTGCCAGGGGTTAAAATGCCTGTACATTGGACCGCCAGCTTAGTGTCCCCTCCGACGGACGTGCTGATCTTTGTCTGGCTTCTGTCTTCAACCTGTCTGACTTGGGTTACCCTACCAGAAACACAAGTTCCCGCCAGCATAGCTCTCAAGGTCATGAAAACACTGTTGTTTTTGGGGAAAGAATGAGTCGTCCTACTATCGAACAATGATATCTTAATTATTGAATACAATTAAAATCTGCTTTTGTATAATAAACAGTGTATTCAAAATAAAATAAAACAATTATAAAGTTTTACAAGACATACATACTTATGTACAAGTCATAATAAAAACAATGTGTATGGGTAGTTTTATGCACTTTAGGCTTTAAACTCTCATACCTGTTAGAGTTATCACATTGTTATTTACAAATTATACATATGCCAAGCGAACTTACCTAATCGGTGAAAAACTTTCTCGGGAATCAAAATAAGACATTTTCAAGATATCTTAGTTGTACTTAGATATCTCCCTTCTACTCAAGATATCTTCATTCGAATCTTAATTTGTGAAACAGATATGTAAATTCCCAACAGATATATACTAATTGCAATTGCACATTTCTTCAATCTGAATATAACAATATACTTCCGAATATAGATATCATAATGAACATTGTAGATACCTACATTCGGAATTAAGATACCTTTAGATAGCTTATTTCTTTCCCCCAAAGTTAATATAGATATCATAGTTTTGATTAATGCATTTATCTTTATTGCCCAATGGAGATATATTTTAAAAATTATTGTCTGAATATAGACATCTTTGTTCCGAATGTAAATATCTAGTTTTAGGATCGTAGATATCTGAATTGGGTTGTTCCGAATACATATACCTACCGTCCTTGTAAATATATTCAAAACAAGAGGCCAATCGGGATTTAACGTCCATCAGGATTGGCATTTGTATACTTTGACCATAGGATCACGCCTTTATTTGATCAAACTTGGTTTTCCATGCCCTAAAATGACTACAAACCAAAGCATTAAGCACTAGACCTTCTATTTTATCAAATGTTCACCATTTGGGCCCCAAATGACCTCCCTGGGTACCAAGCCCTGTCATTTGAATAAATCTGAACCCCCTTCCTCTAAGGATGACATCAACCAAATTTTGGTGGAATTGGTCCAGAAGTGTTGGAAAAGAAGTCAAAAATATTGTAAGTTAACATATTAGCTTTATATTCAGTGTTGAACTTTGACCTCGAAATGCGTAAAACTTTTGTTCACGCCTGCAACAAATTTGGTTCTCAATGCCCTAAAGTTACTACATACCAAAGCATTAAGCTCAACGCCATCTAGTGTATACGAAGATTTTTGAATTTTGTCAAATTTTCCTCTTTCGGCCCGCATCAAATGGGGAACTATCATTTTAACAAATCTGAACCACCTTCCACTAGGATTGCCTTCTTCAAATTTTAGATGAAATTTGTCCAGTTGTTTTGGAAAAAGTCAAAAATATAAAAAGGTTAACATATTTGCTATAGCTACAGTGTTGAAATTTGACCCCAAAATGTGTAACCTATTTTTGACCGTAGGGGCACCCCTTGATCAAACTTGGTTCTCCATGCCCTAAATATACTACATACTAAAGCATTAAGCTATAGACCTTTTAGTTTATAAGATTTTTTTTAAATTTTGTCAATTATTTTCCTTTCGGCCCCTCTAGTGGCGCCCCCTGGGGGCCAAGACCTATCATTTAAACAAATATAAACCCCTTTCCGTAGGGATGCCTTCTTCCAATTTTGGATAAAATTAGTCCAGTGGTTAAGGAAAAGAAGTCAAAATGTGAAAAGTTAACATATTTGCTATATATTCAGTGTTGAACTTTGACCCCAAAATACGTTAACTATTATTGACTACAGGGTCACCCCTTGGACAACTTTGTTCACCATGGCCCAAAGTTACTACATACAAAAACATTAAGCTCTAGGCCTTCTAGTTTATAAGAAGATTTTTGATTTTTTTGGGTCAACTTTTCCCCTTTTGGCCCCTCTAGTGGCGCCCCCTGGGGGCCGAGCCCTATCATTTGAACAAATCTGATATACCTTCCCCTAGGGATGCCTTCTTCGACGTTTGAATGAAATTGGTTAAGCTGTTTTAAAAAAGATGTCAAAAATGTGAAAATTTACCATATTTGCTATAGTGTTGAACTTAAAACCCCAAAACGCGTAACCTTTTTTGACTCCAAGGTCACGCCTTGAACAAACTTGGTTCTCCATGACTTAAAGTTTCTACATACCAAAACATTAAGCTCTAGGCCTTCTAACTTATTAGAAGAAGTTTTTTTTTAAGTTTTGTCAAATTTCCCCCCTTTTGGTCCCCTTTGAGCCCCTTCATTTGAACAAATCTGAATCCCCTTCCCCTAGGGATACTTCCTACCAAGTTGGGATTAAATTGGTCCAGTGGTTCAGGAGAAGTCGAAAATGTGAAAAGTTTACGACGGACGACGGACGACGGACGGGCGATGTAAAACAGATTACAGAGGATATTTTCCTCAGAATATGAGATAACATATACTCACGATATCCAAGTTGTAATAAGTTTTGATAGAGATATCTTCACTCGAATCAATATATCTTCATTCGAGTCAAGATAACTAATTCATGACACATATAAGAATTCCTAAGAGATGTATATTCATTACGAAAGAAGATGACATTGTCTTAATTTTGAATATAGAAATCATAATTGCGGATGTAGATATCTTTATTAACATCGAAGCTATCTACATCCGGAATTTAAATAGCTTATTTCGTCTTATTATTGCAGATTCCTTCATTCCAAATGAAGATATTTTAATTATGTCAGTGCAAATTGATGGCGACTTTATAGTGCTGTCTCACTGAAATATAACGTCGCAGACACATTGAAATGATACTTCACACGGTCACATTATCCTGACGCCGAATTAACCAGTTCTCCTATACATAAATCCTTAGCGCTTAGCAGAGAGCGAGAAGATTACATAATTTTAACGTCTTAGCTGTGACGTGACCGGAACATCGAAACCGCGCCTAGCGAACTACGAAGCGTATGCTCTCACCATTGTGCTCCCTTGCGCGTGCGTGTGTGTTACGTGTTCTTATGGGTTTTTTTGTATAAAATGACGAACTTCAGAAATTGAGAAAATGAAATAATCAATCAATCAAATCATTCTGAAAGAAGATATCTTTCTTCTGCATGTAAATATATCTTTAAAAAAAAAGGGGGGATAAACGCTTGGATAAAACTTTTTACATTTTTCACATTGATTAAATGATGACTTAGCTTGCCACATATACACATATTTTAAACAACATTTGGCAAAGTCATCCAAACGAAATGTCAATAAATGCATTTGACATCAAAATATAAGAACAAATATTAATCTCTTGAATTACAATGTCTGAGCTCATTGAATCATTCTATTGTAGTCATAGTGCTATGACAACATTAAACTGGTATCGTCTACAAAATATAGATTTTATACAATACTGCTCGAAATGTCAGAACAGGATATCTAAATAACCTTTTTCGTCATGTTTGTTTTAAGAGAAACCGATTGTTGTATGAGGATGTTCTTTACAAGATAGCTCCTTTTTACATTATTCTCCATCCATGTGCATTTGCTCCAAATTTGTATACCAGTCGCTTTCCTAAGACAGGGGAAAGGATGCCTCGTTTGTAATAGTATCTGTAACAATAATAGAATTTATTACATTTTAAGTAATGAAATATAAAGATTTATAGTAAAAAAAAATATCAAACAATGTTAGTTCAATGGAAGGCGTGTTATTTTCACTAAGCCAATCAAAAGTGATGCAAAACAAAATGGCTGCCTATTCTCCACTTCAGAAGTGCAAGGTAAAACAAAAGTGTTAAAACTTTTAGACAGTCTTATAAAACCATATTAATGTGTTCAGAAGAGCAAGACGGAGTAAAATGAGTGGTCACACTTAGTGAAAATATTGATATTTAAGAAAATTATAGACATTGAAAAGGGAACATTTCATTATGTTATGTAGGCGCAATGTTGTACAATGTATTCTAAAACATTTAAAATGTAATAAACAAAATATAACACGCACCCGTGGAAGATGTATATATAGCGACCCCACTCGATAAAATATAAACGTTATTCATCGCCAAAAAGATAATATCCTCTATTTATAATTAATCTCATCATGTAATGAAGTAATGTCATTAATACCAATAATAAATTGTCGGCATGCATGCAATATAAAATACACAGTACTTTCACTAAATCTGTTAGAACTTTCTGATCTGCTTATCATGTTATGCTCGGCTATTTGATTCAGGTATCTTACCTTACTTATTAACAGACAGACAAATTACATTAAAAATATAATCTTAGCAGACAATCGATCACCAGCGCAAAATGACGAGAAGTGGCAACAGGACAGAAATGTGAGCAATAGGGATATTTCAGAAAGAAGGATGAGCCCATGGAACGGAGTTTCCGCCTACTCTTCTATCAAACTAAACATTAGGATCTCTTTCTCGGGCTATACTAGTAGGAAGGGGGTGTATATTTAACCGACCACCAGTTTAGCTTATCCCCGAACACTCCTCCTCTACACTTCAACCTGTCTGACTGGGATGACGCTATCAGGAACATACGGTCAGAAAAGCTTACAATATCACCAAGACATTCAAACCTCCCTCCCACGATAAGGTGTCAAGCACAGTGAAGCCTTTACGATCGACTTACACTCTTTGATCAACTATAAATTAACTTACCTCATTGCTCGACTGAGTTTTTCATATGTCATGAGATCGTTGTTTTTCTTCTGTCCCCACATCTTGGCTATCTGGTTAGACTTGATAAGCCTGAACTCTCCTATCCGCCGATCTGTCCATTTGATGTGAGATGGGTTGTACTGGGGATCGTGAAGCAGGTCTCGTATAAACTCCCATAAACGACAACCTCTTGGAACTAAAATTAACATAACATTCATATTACTGCAATTATGCCCAGATAGAATGGTGGAATCTTGAATGCGTTTTCGTCTTTTTAAGATATTATATTTATTGGTGTCTATTTTCAGTTTGTAAGTCAGAAAACAGGCAAACATATAATACCAATTAAACAATAAAACGATAAATCCCAACTGTATACTGGATTTATAATACTATTATGCGAAGAAAACATACCATCTGTTCAATTTCTTTCAAAACATTGAGATGATATTCAACAGAGGATATATGATAACAAATCCGTCTTCTCGAGCAAACAAGTTACTTTGCCAACGTAATTATTGAGAAATAAAACACATGTATACTAAACTTTTTACAATAAAAAACTAGAAATAAAGGTAAGTAGAGTTCAACAGGCTTACGTTGTGTCGATGTATCTAATTCAAACACAATTATATGTAAAACTTTTATTCTTTTTCTAAATCTATCGACATAGTAAATATATATGTACTAATAATAATTTCAGCTTTATAAACTCAATTAAATGTAAATTAATTACCTAGTCTAGTTTGTCTTCTTTGTTCACAGCGTACCTTCTTCCTTTTAGGTTTATTGTTGAATGGTTCGGGGTATGCTGGGTAATGAGGGGTCTGATACGGCTGACAGGGCGTCTCCCCCACACTGACCGTGGTAGGGAGGTAAGGTTCTCCATTGAACTTATATTCTAAAAGAGTATATATAAAATATAAAATAGAAATAATATGCGTAAAAAGTGTTATAAAGTCGTTTAGATGTATCAAAATCACAGTATGTTAATGTGTATTAAACCTATCTATTTCATGAACATACTAATTATTATTTCTAGGTTTTTTTTCAATGTTTCCTTTTCCTAACTGTCAGATAAATTAAACCAGGAACTCTAACATTCTAAAATATTCACAAAGACCATCTCTTTATTAGAGTGGATCCACATACAAAACAAGGCAAAAAGAACAATAAGGAAATTTGAGCGAATGTCGGAACATAATTTTTACATATCTCTAGCTACTTAACCGCCCATCCAACACTCATATATTAACGTAACATTATACTTTTAAACATACATCGAAGGTTGAATCTTTTAATGATATTTAATACGAGAAGCTAGAATAGTATTCACCTGTGCGATTTGTCTGCGATAACGAGGAACTGTTTGCATATACGTCGATGTCCGTTGTTAAGTCAACAGGGTACTTATATCCTCCGAACAGCTCTATAAAGAACGTGTCCTCCTCATGGCGACTGTCCACTGCTGACGGCACCAACGTTGTATAATTGTTGTACGTTTCGTCTGTGATAAAAAGGAAATTACGACATTTTAATTTAACATTAAATCAAAAACTTTAATGTTGAGGAAAAACATAATCGAAACAAAGCAATGTCAAAAAAAAATACAGCCCATTATACACACCAATATCCGAGTACATCATTTCTATGTATTGGTCGAAGGTGTCCATTTTGTGGTGAGAATGTAAACATAGTGTCTGTCCCGGTGCTTTTAAATAGCTTTTTACAAGATTGGTCACATGTTAGAGCAAACGATACCTCGACGTTTTTCTTTTCCTTGAAGTAAAATATAGTTTTCTTTTATTTTCCATGTTGCATTATTTCCTATTCGAGGTAACAGTGCGTTCTACATTAGCGAGGAGATTTTTGTCAGAAGACTGGGAATCGTGCGAAGAAAGCGCGCAGTGACACGAGGCAATTAAGACCACCTAAATTTTCTACGTCCATCAGCATCTGACGACACGGATCTATACAATATCTATACTTGTATCTATTAGTGCATAGAACGTTAAATATTACTTAAACTCTGTCGTTATTATCTAAAAATTCCTTAAATTGCTTTTTAGATTTTTTAAAGTTGTCTACGAAACATAAATTGTTGACACTGGCAGATAACAACAAAAACGACGATGTTTCATCATATTTTGACGGCGAAGACAACGACGACGACTATGATATTCTATGATACCTCTTTCGGTCAATATTTTTTTCATATAACATACTTTTGTATGCAATAAGAGAGAAAGGGGGGAAATTCAATCCATTACAAGCGTAAAAATGCGTTACCTTTCGCATGTGTTGAGTGTAGCATCCTTGTTTCAGCAGAGTTAGGGAGAGTAGAAGTCACGTCAAAGAACGTTGTGTGTGTCGTGCAAAATGAATTATGCGTAGGCGTGTGGTATTCTGAAAAAGACAAAAACAAGAACTTTGTCGTACAAATCAACCATATTGGACTTGTATAAGCAAATGAGAAAAGGACACAACTCACTGAATTTCTTTATCATCGTGTTTAACAACAAACATTTCTATAACAACGATATCATGTGCAATTCTCAATTTGCCAATTAAGTGTAATAATAACACCGTTCTTTTAGTTATATATTTCTTAACTCGAAAAGAAAATCATAAAAATAGTTTCTCTCACCCCAGTTGCAAAATACACCAAATTCCATCCTTGCCTGCAGGGGATTCAATTGTTGTATTTCCATTTTACAAAATGATACTCTCAATGTCAGAATTTAAAACAAACGCACTTATATAACAATGAGATGTTAAATATCTACTATCTGATAGATCGGTGTAAGATTAGCAAAAACTAGGATATGCCCGATATGGTCGGCAACAACGACGGAAATGAAAATAATTGTTTAAAAATTCTGAATGTAAACCCCGGAGTGCTTAACACATATTGTATATTAAAAAATTCTGCACAAATAAATATACAGTAACAATCAGAACTTTGACGCTGGACTTGTAAAATTATCGCAATAAATGTTAAAATGATCCATATTGCAAGATAAATGCAATGCTTGATTTATAGGTTCATACACTTGTGATTATTTTATCTGAATTTTGTGTTTTATTGTGATTTGACGTTTCCTAAAAACACATGTTTGGTTCATATCAATCTATAGTGCCGCCTCACTAAATATCACGCAGCAGACACATTAACATAAGTTCACTCGGTCACAATATCCTAACACTGAGTCAACCAGTCTTTTTCCTACCCAGAAATGCTGAACATGTTTGTGTTTACTTCAATAGATAAAAAGTATTTATATGTACGTGTTTACTTCAATGGATACACAGTATTTATAAATATGTGTTTACTTCAATAAATAAACAGTATGCACATGTATGTATTTACTTCAAGAGATAAACAGTATGTACATGTATGTATTTATTTTAATAGATAAACAGTATGTTCATGTATGTGTTTATTTCAATATATAAACAGTATGTACATGTATGTATTTACTTCAATAGATAAACAGTATTTATATGTACGTGTTTACTTCAATGGATAAACAGTATGTACATGTATGTGTTTACTTCAAGAGAAAAACAGTATGTACATGTATGTGTTTATTTCAATATATAAACAGTATGTACATGTATGTATTTACTTTAATAGATAAACAGTATGTACATGTTTGTGTTTACTTCAATAGATAAACAGTAGTTGTATGTATGTTTTTACTTCAATAGATAAACAGTATGTACATGTATGTATTTACTTTAATAGATAAACAGTATGTACATGTATGTGTTTACTTCAATGGATACACAGTATTTATATGTACGTGTTTACTTCAATGGATACACAGTATGTACATGTATGTATTTACTTTAATAGATAAACAGTATGTACATGTATGTATTTACTTTAATAGATAAACA
>JAUMGZ010215459.1:0-11737 GCA_032359645.1 Pododesmus macrochisma
AGGTTTATAGAATAGTTTTGAATTTTATAATACGTTTTCTTGTAGATTTTAAAGGCAGATTCTCTTGTATGTGTTACCAATAATGCTACAGTTGATCTTTGTAAATTTCTGAGTGCGTAATGTGTTTGAATATGTGAAATTGTTCTCTTCAAGTCTTTCCAAATGTTACAGTTGATCTTTGTAAATTTCGGAGTGCGTAATATGTTTGAATATGTGAAATTGTTCTCTTCAAGTCTGGCTAAATGTTACAGTTGATCTTTGTAAATTTCTGAGTGTGTAATGTGTTTAAATATGTGAAATTGTTCTCTTCAAGTCTGTCCATTATCAACCCAATATGTATGTCAGTTTGTTCTATTGTATAGTGACAAACACTTTAAAGTTTGGTTGAATTACAAACATATACAAAGTTTGATCAGTTCTAAGGAAAGTAAACATTTATACGGTTAAGTTATTTGTTATCAAAGCTTAGATGTGTGTATAGACCTCCAGTTGCAGGATACTATTTATAAATCTTAATCTTTAATTGGGGTTTTGGTGACTAGTGACATGCTTTATGGAATTCAACAGGTTGCATGTGTGATGTTTATATAACCCCAAAAAAAGGTTTTCTTTGACCAAGAATTCTCCAGATTTCATACGATATGGGAATTCATCTGGTTTCATATGTGATGGAGGAATTCATCAAGTTTCATGTGTCATAAAGGAATTCACTAAGTTTCATATGTGATTAGATAACTTCTCTGAGTTTTGTAGAAATTCTTGTAATTTGTTTATGTTATCATTACTGTTATATAATGTCCCAGTGTGTGACTTCAAGTGTTGTATATTATGTTTAAATATTTGCTGATAAAGTTGTATACTTCTTTAATGTGTTACATATACATGATCAGTACCTGTAAATGCATTTTTTGTGGTAAATACATCTCTTCAGGAGGGGGCCACGGTGGCCTAGTGTTTAAAGTCGCCGACTTGTAATCAAAATGAGCCTTTCACCTCCTAGTTCGATTCCCATCCAGGGCATGCTAGTGTGAGAAAGTTGCCAATGATATATGTATATGTTTAAATATTTGCTGATAAAGTTGTATACTTCTTCAGGATTATTCTTAATGTGTTACATATACATGATCAGTACATGTAAATGTTTTTTTTGTAGTACATCCTAACAGCTCTTTGGGATTATTCTTGTGTCGTATGCAAATGTCAATTTTCTGTGTGTAGAATTTGTCCTGTCTATTCTGCTGGTGTAATGTATATTTACATATTGAACATTTAATGTAGAGCCTATAATGAATTAGTAAATACAGTGGGAATTTGTACACCATGCACGCCTTTATTTCAAACCATCCTGCAAGAGATTCATATTTGTAAATTGAATAGTGATTAATAACTCTGTATGGAATACTGATTTCCTTTGCGGAATTCTCGTCGTCTTTGCGGAGTGCGTGTTCCATTTCAAGGTGGATTAGAAATGCTGATTCACTGTGATATTTTCTACATGTAAAGTTGAATACGAGTGATTTAGTATTCGTGTTAAGGATTAAGTGTTGTGACAGAGAACTGAGATTTCAATGTGATATACAAGTGTTATAGTGTGTTATATTGGTATATCAAATTATGTCTAATTTACTTATATGTAAATACTGTGTATGGGGGGAAGTTGAATAAGTTCTTACATATATCCCTTAAATAAACTTAAGATTTTAACTAAATATTCCAAGATTATATATTGAAAAACATTTAAAATCTATTTGACAAGGTTGTGCATTTTAGATCAATGTAGAATGATCGAATCTGAAGATATTGTTACAAATTGTTACAGCAATTTTCCCTAGAAGTTTGGAATCACCGTTTTTCAGTTTCGAAGGTTCGATATTTAAACTAACTGAAAAAAGCACTTTGACACTCATTCATGCGGTTATTTTAAAGTTGTAACAGATTAACTATGGTAGATTTAAGAATATGTCTCTAATAAATATCATATTTATCGGAGGCATGTTTCAAATTACATTTTTGTATTCTGATAAGTCTATATTCAAAGAAAATGGTTATTTGGAATCTAAGCAACTGTCTGCAATTCTTAACTAGGAAAATGACTGTAGTTCTTAACTGACTCGAGTTACTGGCCTGCCTAAGTTTATATTACACTGATGAAATGAAATAAGTGAAATATTTAACATGTAGTAATAATTAAATAACAGCAGGAATCCCTGCTTGTTTATATAGAGTCTATAATAGACAGTGCACATTGTATAGATCACTCTGTTTGATTCTGACATAATGCATGGATAGCATGTGTTTGTTCAGTTGTTATATAATTTGGGAATCTTCACAACAGAACATGACAAACCCAAGGACAGTGGTCTAGGTTTAGAAATGTTTTTACCCCTGTCTGGTTAAGTAAAATGGCTTCTGTTAGTATGAATAAGAACCAGACTGGTTATTATTGAACTAATTCTTAGCTTAAACAGACACAGGCACTATTTTACTTAGAAAATTTATGAGATTTAGAGTTACTGTCAGTTAGAAATTCTGAAGTTTAAATTTTTTTTATTTTTATACACCCATAAAAATGGGACATTATGTCATCACATTGGTGGGCATTGGACTGGCTGTCAGCCATGCAGACTTGCAGATTCCACTCAATATCTTGTTAAATTATCAACGAATATTTCCCTTAAGACAAGGTCAAAGTAGCATGAATGCTCTTAAAATTTAGTTTGATATCCACTCTTATCTGACAATAGTTAATGGAGTTATGGCCCCTTGGTTCGTGTAAAACATGGTTTTTACTCAATATAACAATTCATTATATACTGGTATATTATACTTGCTATCTGTTTGAGTGACCTTGCTCCATGTCGAAAACTTTGAAAGCATCATAAGATCAGACTGAAGCCTGTTTTATACTGGTTACTTAAAGGGCACTAATTTGGCTACAAATCAATAATGAAATCCCTGACTTGCCAAGTCTCCCTATTCAAGAGGGTACTCCCAATATTTAACCCTCATTTTTTAATTTTCATATCTTTATTATTCAGTAAATCTTGTTTTAATCTCAAGTCAGATTAATACATTATTACAGTATTATTATACCAAATATGGTGCATTGTAGGTCCTTTTTAGACAACTTTAGATTAAGACGCATGAAAGTTAGAAAAGTTGGAAAGTATGTTATCCATGACTTTAAATCTTTACGCATATGTTGTTAACTTGTTCTTGTTTTCCCACACAGAAAATGTTCCTCGTCGTCAAAATGCTTTTACAGTGTAGACTTTCCACAAAATATATTAGTAAATTCAGATAAATAATAAACTTGTTAATGTTATGTGTAGCTATTGAAATTTAATTTAAAGAGTTTTAAAATACAGTATTAAAATCCAGTTTTATTACTTTTCTGATGTCTAATGACTTCAAATTGGTATAATGAATACATTGAATATATCATACAAATGATAATTAGATCAATTACTGAATAAATTAACATGATTTACTGCTGACACACATTCTTTTTTAAATCACATGCTAGCTAGGATTTATATAATATTGGCACTCACAATGTGAAGTACTGTATTCTATCTATTAAGCACTCATGGGGCTTAAAAATTAGAAAAGTAAAAGGGCTGCTACATTTAGTTGTGACCATATTACAAGTCCAAACACTGAATAAATATACCATATACTGCAATGCTTTCCTGTAATGGATTTTAGCTATTATGCAGGGCCTGCATAGGTGCTTGATAAGGGAGCGAGGGGACAATTGGTGCTTATTCTTCCTCTTCTTTTCTTGGAGATTATATACTTTGGATAGAGTGTTTAGTTCGCCAGTTCGACGTGTTCTGACCATAGCTAAAACTTCAGTACATTTACAGTTTAAAGGTTAAAAGATAAAATCGAATGTGGCCTACAGAAAGTAGTTGTGCCCGGCAGCCTCATATAATATGTGTGAGAGCGTGCCGGAAGCTGTCCAGGGTAGGAGACAAGTGTATGTCTGTTATTAGGTCTATTACGGTAATAAAGTGTTTTTGAGATGCATAATTGTGTTATTGAACCCTTAGTAATATGAATGTATTGATAAACAAAATGTGATATGCATAACACAGAGAATCTTAAGTTTTCAGCCATATTAGGTTTAAATCTGAATTAATTTGTATTTGTTAAAGTCTATTTGCATCAGGTTTGACCCTTTTCCTTGTTTACCATTGAATAAATTAATGTAATGCACACAGGTCTGTATTGTAAGGTACCTAGACTTTTGTGTGCACGCATAATGATGAGATGTTCAAATCTGTGGATCATTTAAATCAGGACGAAAAAATTATTCATTTAGAAATATAGGTCGGTATCAGTTACAGGAGAATGTAGGACTTAATTACTTCATGCAGAAGACCAGACCATTTAAATGTGGGCCACCATCATAATAAGTACACGTTTAGAATATGGTATAAAGATCAATTCAGTAAATGTACAATAGTGCAATAAAAACATACTTGAGTCAAGTAAGGAAAATTAGGATTAAATTCAGTGACTGTATGAAGTAAAAATTCAGTAAATGTACAATAGTGCAATAAAAACCTACTTGATTCGAGTAAGGAAATTAGGATTAAATTCAGTAAGAGTGTGAAGTAATATGAGTTGTCAGTGCTTAGTCAAGTTTTAGGATTAAATATTGTAGTATTGGTACTAGATTATTAAGACTGCCAATAAAATCCTAATATATGGACACATTTAGTGAATAAAGTCTGAAGTCTTAATGTCATTATTGTCAATTGAATCAAATGTGTTTAATTTTAAATAAAGTGAAATAAAAAATTATGATTTTTTTAAGTTGGCTAAATAAATTTCTATAAACTTTTATAAAGCTATAATATTTTAGGATTTAATGCTATATCTCAATTTTTTTGTTGAAGTATAAATTCTTCCATTACACATAATATAATAAGTCAGAATCAGATTGTATTTAATTGGAAGTATAAGTGACATAAATATATCCCCCCCCCACACCCCAAACAAAGGAAAAACTTACAATATAACTGTGTAAATTAAAAGTAGTCAATTTGTATTGAGTGGTAGACTATAATTATACAGGTATATACATAACTATAGATAAAAAACATGAACTAGGTATGATATATACCTCATGTAAGGATAGTTAGGTATTGAAAACTAAGCATATTATACACACAGATGTAAGAATCGTAATTCTACTGAAAACAAAACTTATCTCCTATGCAAATAAATCTCTAACAGCTTCAACTTGGATATACAGGTGAAAACCTCTCTTCTCAACCCAGGTATACAATAGACCGACCCTTTAAATACACCAAGGGTGTTCTATTGAGAGTTATAGGGTGGGCGGGCTGTTTAAGGTAATGTTTACTTTTGGACTTGCTGCGTTACCTGTCAAGTTTAAGAATCAATCATGGATTCTTTGTGATAAGTAAATTTGTCTTATAAATATATACAGTTACTGATTGTATGATTAGACCATTAGTCGCTACAATGGACCTCGACATGTCTCTCCTGTAACTAGTGAGTTCTGACGGACCTCGGCATGTCTCCTTTGTAACTAGTGAGTTCTGACGGTGGGAAACAAATCACTATGAAGTTTAATTTGTTATTTGTAAATTAACAAAGTTTCTACGTGTTGGATCTTAATTAGAAAGGTTTCTTAAGATGTTGTCAGCAATTATTTTTACATTTTGTGGATATATTTCAGATTTGGATTTACTACAAAGTTTATTTTGCTATTTGTAAATTAACAAAGATTCTACGTGTTGGCTTATTGACTCTGTTGATTCTTAACTATAAAGTTTTAAATTCTTTGGATGTTGTCAACACATTTTATCTCAATTATTTTTACAATTGGTGAATTTATTTGAGATTTGGATGTTATTGATAATATCAATGCTTTCTGTGCTTTAAATTGGATTTATTTTTGTGGATTCTTACAGGTTTCGTTGAATGTTACCAACATAATTTCAATTGTTTTGAAATTTAAAATTGTGGCATTAATATGTCACAAGTGATAGTTTATTGCTTTGGATTGAATATGTGGTGGATTTATATTGGTTTGGATGTTATTAATAGAATCAATTATTTTATGTGTTATTTTAAATTACTTCTGTGTACTTCTGTGAAATAATTGTGTCAGATCGACAGAGACTCTGTGCTTCATTTCTAATGTTGGATGGTGTCAGTGTTAGTCTTTTGTGTTAATTCTTATCAGGATGTTTGATATATACATATCATGGGTTCAATGGAATACAAATTGGATATATTCCTAACCAAGTTATAGACACTTGTTGTGTGTTATTAAAAGTCAGGATATATGTGATAAAAAACTACATTTGATTCAATGGAATACAGATTAGATGTATTAATTCATAACCATGTTTTAGATTCTTATAAGTTATTTTTTTCATTTGTGAATTGAACACCTGCCATACTTACTTATCATTCTGTTTGATGAGTGCATAAATGTTTAAAAGATTTAGACAAATATAAATTCAACGCAGACGATTTTTTCTTTACATTTTTTGAATTTTTTTTAGAGTACAATAAGAATTCACATGTTATTTTAAAGCTGCTCAGGTCCATAGACTGCATCCAGTGAAATTGCTGTCAGTCTTGATAAATGCATCTAAGAATGTCTTTTAGGATGTCTACTTTTGTTCTTCTACTGGACACTTGGGCTTGTTACATAATGAGCAGCGCAAAGACCCAGTGGTTCAGGCGTTCGCTTCATGCTGGTAGATTGGTGCTAGAATCCCAGGTCGTGGGTTTGAATCCTGGTCACGTCAAAACCTAAGACTTTAAAATTAGGCAATCTTCTTGCTCCCTGCTAAGCGCTCAGCCTTACTGGGTAGGAGGAGGACTGGTTGGCTCCATGTCAGCATAATGTGACTGATCAGAGTATCTTGTCAATGTGTCTGTGGCTTGATATTTCAGTGAGACAGCACTATAAAGTCACCATAAATGTTTACTATCGCAAGCAGACACCATCTCAATATGTCCTAAACATGAGTTATAGGGACACTAAACCCCAATAAACAAACAAACATTGTTACATAATCGTCTAGCTTCTCATTAAAAATTGGGAAATGTGTAATGTATGTACATTTAAAAAATGAAAATATTCCTTTAATAAAAACTATGCACACACATAGATGAATAATGTTAAATCTAATTGATGGATTATTGAATTAATATAAACACATTAACAATTAAATCTGGCAATATCCATGCTCTGTCAATATTGGATTTGGGCAGTATTTACATTTCAGAAATGTTCTATAAGAAAGAATCCACTCCAATATTCTGGAGACTCTAAATATACTTGCCAGTTTATTTATTTAAGGGATTTATACCTTCAAGATTTCTATTTTGAAATGTTCAGTGTACTTCATCAGAAAGATTGTATTCATGTTGTACAATTTAAAAAGAAACAGTTAAAAAATGGGGGGAAATAAATCTGCAATACACACAATGTCAGTATTATTGTTGCAATTGTGTATGTTTTTATACTTCGATCCATTTATGAGAGAATATATGATCAATTGAAAAGAAATTATAACTTAAATAACTTAAATTGATTGAAATTCCTAAATAGGAAGAAGAGATTTAACAGAAACTAAATATATTACCAAGTGATAAGTATTGCAAAGTGCATGGTGCTTCATGGCCTGCAATTTTTCTTTTTATAAGAAATGTTTTCTATCTTCACACATTACTGACAGATTTATATCAACCTGTCATTCTTATTTGACAAGAAATTCTCTGTAAATACAATTAAGTAGACCATATATTAGGCAGAGTGTGATGAATCTATCACTCTTAAAATTATATTTATAGGACAAGTTTTAATATTTATGTGACAATGTCCAAAGAGTTTTGGGATGTATTGAAATGATCAGTATTCTGTAAGTGTGTATAAATGAAGTATTTAGAATGTGAGTGAGATGTCATTCTACCTAACCTGTTAATGTTTGAGTGAGAATTAGATTTGAACTTTCGAGTCCCAGTGTTGTACTTGTGCACCCATTAGGTGAGAATTAGATTTGAACTTTCGAGTCCCAGTGTTGTACTTGTAAACCCAATGTTCCCAGGAGATTGGTGTGGTAACCTACAAGAATATTCATTCTAAGGAGAATGGTGTGGTAACCTACAAGAATATTCATTCTAAGGAGAATGGTGTGAGAACTGTTTGTAAACTATGGAGGTGTTTGTGATATATTGACATAGGTATACCTCGTGTATTTAGTGTGTATCAGTATATATCAATAGAATGGTTTTTACATTCAGTGTGTATTATATAGTATATATCAATAGAATTGTTATTACATTATGTATGAATCAGTATATATCAATAGAAGGTTATTACATTCAGTGTGTATTATATAGTATATATCAATAGAATTATTACATTCTTACTGGATATACTAATGGATCCGGACTGAAAATAGCTGGATTAGTTTCTGATTATTGGTGTTATCGTTTGAGATTAATGTGGTGTCTGGAGTTTCGGGTCGGTTTGAATACTTTCTGTTAGGTTTATTTTGATTTCTTCATCTTTAATTTGGATGCCAAAATTTGATTTTAAACTTTAAAAATTATCTTTGGAAATGTTCCACCTGAGTATAGATCTGTTCTTTTCCAAACTCATTCAAAATGATTCTGCCTGTCACGAAACCCTTGACCTTCTGTCAAATTAAGGGTCAGTAATGGTTCAAAAGTCAAGATAGTCATTCAATGATTGGATGTTTAATTACTTTGCTCTGCATATGTTTATCAAAGAACATGAATGTTTTAGAAAAAAAGTCAATAATCATCAGGGCAGTTATATTGTGTACTATATGTAAGGACTGAGCTTTTAGAAACAATATATTGTCATCTGCTTACAGTAACTTGTATTGTTGCTTATAATCTAACTGAATTCTAGTGGATACTGATATTTTAATGAGCATATTGACTGGTAGTATATGAGCATTATTAGGGCCTCAATAATTCAGAAGATTTTATGAACTGTTGTTTTAGTGGATATTATTTGCTGCTATTCTAGTGGATCTTATTGGCTGTTATTAAGTTGGATCTTATTGGCTATTATTTTGTTGGATCTTTGGCTGTTATTTTGTTGGATCTTATTGGCTGCTATTCTGTTGGCTCTTATTGGCTGTTATTCTAGTGGATCTTATTGGCTGTTATTCTGTTGGATCTTATTGGCTGCTTTTCTAGTGGATCTTATTGGCTGTTATTCTGTTGGATCTTATTGGCTGCTTTTCTGTTGGATCTTATTGGCTGTTATTTTGTTGGATCTAATTGGCTGTTATTCTAGTGGATCTTATTGGCTGTTATTTTGTTGGATCTTATTGGCTGTTATTCTGTTGGATCTTATTGGCTGATATTCTGTTGAATCTTATTGGCTGTTTTTCTGTTGGATATTATTGGCTGTTATTTTGTTGGATCTTATTGGCTGTTTTTGACTGTTTTTAGAGCATCTAACTTTGCTGTTATTTTTGAACATCTAATAGCTCTTTTTGGTTATTTCTGGTTTATAAATAATTTCTTTGATAAGGTAAGGTGTAGTTACTTCGAGTTGATAAATTTTATACTTCTAAATAACTATTGAAATATATTTCTGTGAATTACAGATTAGCAACCTAGGAAATCATTTAGACATTAAATCATTGGGGCAAATCTAAATTCTGAAACTGTAACACAAACACTAGACAATGATCGTACACAAAGGGATGGAAGTAATACAACCTGCATGGATACTTGTTAAATTATGGAACTGAGTTATACACAAAATGTGTTAAATAATAAAAGAAAAAGACAGAAGTGAAACTCAGGAAATTATAAAAGCACAAGATTGTGATAGGTCAATCACATTTTACATTTGCTTTGTCCTGTAATGGATGCTGGTATATCACATTGATACCAACTAAATAGTGGGAAATTATTTTTGAAGTGTCGGCAACAATAAAAGTTATAAAATATGTGAATTCTTCTTGGATCTATATATAAGTATTTTGTGACAAGTCTGTGAATTCTTGAGGAGTATACTTTGTTAGAGGACACAGGATGGCGCTACAAGTGGCACAATACTTAGACTTACGCACTTCTATAGATAGTAATCCACCATCATATGACTACCTCAATAGTTATGATGTAAGTATACTACTGTATAAATAACCTCTCTTCTTACGACTACCTCAATAGTTATGATGTAAGTATATGCCCCACATCTTACAAATATACTTCAGTTACTATGACAACTACCTGAGACAGTATGAGGGGGAGGCATGAATTATGTCGACTATTTTTGTTTCTCGCTTGCAATTTTCATTTTCCTGACTTTTTACATCAAATTTAAGTTTTTATCATTTTCCTAGCTACTATACTAATAATAGAACCAACATTTATGTGTGTCCTTTATGTTTGATAAACAGTGAGCTATTTAATATGTGCATATAGCTTCTTCTAGTCATTGCATTAGAACTTATGCCTCTTATCCAATAAGTTCTTAACCTGTTCGAGAGACACGGGACCGCCATTTTCAAGTCCCCATCCATCAGACTATCTTGATATGAGCTGCGGATAAGGTGTATTGCGTTCCCAACTGGCAGTGCCTGCGCTGCGCCACAAACCCCCAACCTCTCGTATCCAAAAGATCAGAAATCCTACGTGCTAACCACTACCCCACGGAGGCTGACTCATATTAATGAAGTCAAATCATTTTTGGTTTAGCAATAAAATAATGAATAAAAATCTTATACTGTAGGCATTGATCACAGTTATCAAGCAGTACTTTTATGACCTTATAATATATATATATATATATATATAACTATACCGCGCAACCTGCTATAGTGACCATTCACCTCTATAAAGAGACCACCTGTACATAAAGACCACTAAAATCAGGTCCCTTGAAGTCTAATTACAGTGCAACCTGCTCTAACCACCACCTCTATAGAGAGACCTTCTGTACATAAAGACCACTAAAATCAGGTCCCTTGAAGTCTAATTACAGTGCAACCTACTCTAACCACCACCTCTATAAAGAGACCATCTGTACATAAAGACCACTAAAATCAGGTCCCTTGAAGTGTAATTACACTTGTTTTGACCTGTTTATAACGACCACTCTCTCTGGTGGTCTTTATAGACAAGTTTGACTGTATTCTTGTCCAGACCTGACTTGTATTTTACCTATGAACATCTCTGTAAAGATTTGTGTTGTATGCAGCATTGATAAAGAGATTATCTCATGTTCACCCTGGGTTACACTTCATGAGTGTGCATTTTAACTATTGCATATACCAACGCATCGGCCCAGTGGTTAGGGCGTTTGCTTCGTGCTGGTAGACTGGTGTTAATATTTCTGTTCTTGGGTTTGAATCCTGGTTGCATCAAAACTTAAGACTTTAAAATTAGACAGTCTTCTGGCTCCCTGCTAAGTGCTCAGCATTACAGGAGGATCGAGAACTGCATAGTTCACTGAGTGTCAGGATAATGTGACCGAGTGATTTGTATCATGTTAATGTGTCTGTGGCATGATATTTCAGTGAGAAAGCACTATAAAGTTACACATGTTACAAGTACACACTGTCTCTATATGACCTATACATGAGTTAAAGGGATGCTAAACCCCAATAAACAAACAAACAAGCCAGACCACTTGTATTTTACCTATGAATATCTCTCTAAAGATTTGTGTTGTATGCAGCATTGATAA
>JAUMGZ010215470.1:0-11736 GCA_032359645.1 Pododesmus macrochisma
GTTAAATATTGTATCATAACCCCTGTATCTTGAACCTGTATTGTGTTAAATATTGTATCATAACCCCTGTATCTTGAACCTGTATTGTGTTAAATATTGTATCTTAACCCCTGTATCTTGAACCTGTACTGTGTTTAATATTGTATTATAACACCTGTATCATGACCCTGTATTGTGTAAAATATTGTATCATAACCTATGTATCTTGACCCTGTATTGTGTTAAATAAAGTATCATAACCCATATATCATGACCCTGTATTGTGTTAAATATTGTATCATAACCCCTGTATCTTGAACCTGTATTGTGTTAAATATTGTATCATAACCCCTGTATCTTGACCCTGTATTGTGTTTAATATTGTAACATAACCCCTGAATCTTGACACTGTATTGTGTTTTATAATGTATCATTACCCATGTATCTTGAACCTGTATTGTGTAAAATATTGTATCATAACCCCTGTATCTTGACCCTGTATTGTGTTTAATAATGTATCATAACCCCTGAATCTTGACACTGTATTGTGTTTTATAATGTATCATAACCCATGTATCTTGACCCTGTATTGTGTAAAATATTGTATCATAACCCCTGTATCTTGACACTGTATTGTGTTTTATAATGTAACATAACCCTGTATCTTAAACCTGTATTGTGTTTAATATTGTATCATAATCCCTGAATCTTGACACTGTATTGTGTTTTATAATGTATCATAACCCATGTATCTTGAACCTGTATTGTGTTTAATAATGTATCATAACCCTGTATTGTGTTAAATATTGTACAATAACCCCTCTATTGTGTTAAATATTGTACAATAACCCCTTTATCTTGTGAGATGGTTGTTGGTACTGGGCTCTAGTGAGAACCTACCTTTTCTGAGTTAGCAACAGCCTGCAGGTCTTCTTCCTCAACATACAACTCTACGATTCCCATATCGCTACACCGATGTGCCAGAACATGTCCAATACAAATGGACTTGTCAACAGTTGTTCGTCTGTTAATAAACATAGACAACTTTATGCATGGTACAACACGAAATAATATTAATTCCTATTTTAAAATTGAGAAAAATTGAACTTTGCATGTTGTAATTGCTGATTATAAATTTAAACTCCTTTAATTTGTTATTGCCATGGTATCTCAATTGGAATAGCACTTGCTTTGTGCGCTGTTGGCTGTAGGCTCCATCTGTGACATACCTGAGACGTTAAAATTAGGAAATCTCCTCGCTCTCTACTAAACCCTCAGCATTCAGGGTAAGAGAGGACGGGTTGGCTCGGTTAATTTGTTGATGGAAATCTTTTTATAAACAAGAATTTAACAGTTCTGAAAGAAGATATCTTGTAATAACTACAGTTTAAGAATTAAAGGATTAACAAATTTGAAATTATAACCCAATTTCTCAAAAGGATGCCATGTTGGCCATCTTAGAACCATATGCATATCTGTAAGTGGAAAAACAAATATTTGTCTAGGAACATCTTATGTCAGGCCATTAAAAATAATAACTTGATTCTTATGCTACTTTTGTTAATTTAGTTGAGACAGGGAGGCAATTTTTTTTTTATCATTTTATTTGAGATAACAAAGGTTTTGAAGGAAAAACTGTGAAACTATGATGTGTTTTAGATAAAATTTCACTTTAATTGTATATTTCTAGTTTTTCTTGCGGTTTGAAATAGTACTTGTAAGGAACTACTCTCAAATTAAGATATTAAATATATATATTACAACACAAACGAACAAATTGTCAATAAAATGAGTGATGAGGGGCTTTTTGGAGCTTTAAAATTATAGTTGAGGGAGTGCCTATGAACCAGGTATTCAATTTTGTTTGCCTTAGCTTCATGTACACGTGAAACTCAATACTGATAGTTTTAAGTCTCAAACTTCTTCAATGTATTGGGGACAAATGTTGGTCAGTACTCCTTGTGTTGCTTTTCTTGGATAATAGAAACAAATTGGCCAAACTAGGGATGTAAACTCTGTACAAAAAAAATGATAACTGTTGATAAAATAAAGTTGATGTTTGGATCTTTTACTCACCCCTCCATGTAATGTCTTATTTCTTGGTCATTTGTAGATACTGATAAGAGCACTTTGCCTGTCCAGTGCTCAACTTTAACTTTTACAGCACTACTTTGTATCTCCCAAGACAACCTGACAAATGAAACAAACACTCTCATGGCTATTTTGTTAATTAAAAATTTAAAACTTTATTCAAACATATCCTTTCAAGGTAATAATGCATATGTCAAATTAACTTTTAACTGCTTACTCAAAGTTCTCAAATTCATATAAAGTTGAGAAACGCCTTTAAGATCATCTAAAAATAATTTCTGAATATAACTTCACCTTTTTTGTCAAACAAAAAAAGACAAACCATTGCAAGGAATAAATGTTACTGAAAAACATCATGTTTGAGGCCATTTTTCTTGATTATGATAAATTTTCGTTGATACAAAGATCTGCTGACGAGACATATATTTCTATGCAAGAAATTCTTCTGTCAATATCATGTTTGATTAATAAAGCATACTTGTATAGAATGCCTTCTTTGTGCAGTATATGATTAAGAACTTACTTATTAAAGAATGCCTTTTTTGGTGCCTGCAACATCCAGCCTTGCCTCTTTGGAGCCAAACCCATTTGTTCTAAATTCCTAAAGAAAAATATTAAAAAGTTAGAAATATTGGCCATGATAGTGAAAATCTTGAAAAATATATAGTAATTATTTCAAAATGAAAAGAATAAGCAGACATGGATAAATAGATTTTGAAAGTCTATTCTATAAAACAGTAGAAGTGTATGCACAAATGTTCAAAAACGTTAAAATTTTGATTTATTGTGTGAAAAAATCCAATTCTGTATAGATTTTTTATTTGTTAAGACCACTTTAAACCATTGTAAACGAGGCAAATTATTATAATATTAAGTGATGAGCTTTATGTAGTTACCTAGGATTCCTGTTTATCAACATTGGGCTTAATTTGTGTTGGTAGTCTGCATGTGAAACTGTAAAACAACGTGCTGAAAAACATAAGACAAAACTTTTATCAAATAATTATACATATATACAGTACAGTATATAATATATGTATACAGCAGTTTGAGAAAAAAGGTTCTTAAAAATAAACTTTAATCCAGATGAAATAAATTTAGAAAAATCTTGAAAAGTAAAGTGTTAAGACTGTCAGAAAAGTCGAAAGTGTTAGACTGTCAGAAAAGTCGAAGGTAGTAAACTATCAGAAAAGAAGAAAGTGTTAGACTATATATTATGATCATACATGTAGGCACTAGGTGTAAGGCATCTACATGTGAATAAACACAAATAATGACCTCCATGTGCCAGATTTTAAAATATCACTATAAGACAACGATGGCAGGATTATGAAAGTGAGATGCTAATATGAATGCATGCATATGGAAATGATACATTTGATAATTTTGTGTGTGAATTTTTTATATTTTCCTTTAGTCATTTGTATATACTATAGACTGTAACACACATCCAGTTATATTTCTAGATGATTGTTAATACAAGACTGTTTTTCTTTGAACTTGCGGGGGGGACACACAGATGTAGAGCGTTCATTTTGAGTTTTAGTAGGCTGGTGTTCGATCCCCAGCCACATCAAACCCCAAGACTTTAAAATTAGGTAAGCTTCTCACTCCCTGCTACATATCGTAAGCATTCAGCATTTCTGGGTAGGCGAATTGCTTGTTTTATTTTGGGTTAACACCTCTTTAACTCATGTCTAGGTCATATCGAGACAGTACTCCTATAATATATGAGGTCCAGTTGACATTACCCGATATAGAGCGTATACGATGCAAAATCAAAAAGTATATCTCATCGTGATGATTTATAACATTATTGGCATAATCAAGACGGTAATTGCTTGTGACTTTGCACACTGATGGCGACTTTATAGTGCCATCTCACTAGAATATACTGCAGACACATTGACATGATGCTTCACTTGGTCACATTATCCAGCTGACATCTTGCAACAACCAGTCCTTCTCCTCATAAAAGCCAACCACTTGACAGGGAGCAAGAGGATTACCTAATTTTAATGTCAAAGTTTTGATGCAGCAGGGATTCAAACCCCCACCTACCAGATAATGAACATAGCACTCTACTTTTGAGCCATTGCACTGGTTCTGGTAGAAATGGTGCAAAGACGAGCAGCAGCTAGATAGGAGTTCAGCAACTACCACAACACTAGCAGTGTATCAAGCATGCTAGCTAGAAAACCATCGAGTGGCCAACACTACCTGAGCGCCGTCTTTAAACCAGACTCATGATTTTCTACAAAATAATCCACTGCTTTGTAGATATCCCAATCAGCACAGTTGATATTCTCATTCAGTTCGACAGTAGAACCAGAAAATCAAACATAAAAACTTTTCATCACCTTGCAACTACTAAGGACACATTTAAATGGTCCTTCTTTCCCCATACCATCACCCAGTGGAATACTCTCCAACAACAAGTCAATAACTGCACTGCAGATGATATATTTAGAGAACAGCTAACTCTGACTGTTCTCCTCACACATCACTTATACCTTCTAATGTAAATGTATAGATCTATAGCTTTATCTTGAACTAAAATTACAAAAAGAGGTATTTTTTATGTTTTAAATATCTTTTGCGTCCTCCATGCACTCCAGGTAATCTTCCATATGAGGAAGTTATTGTTTAAAGGCTGGTTGACTTAGAGTCAGGATAATGTGACCGAGTGTAGTATGGTTACGTCGCCCAAATTCGAGGGTACTCCCAACTTCGGGGTATGCTTTGTTTACCCAGAATAACGTCACATGACTCGTGACCTTTTGATTTTTTGTTGTCACCTGCTGACCCAAAACGAAAACAAACCATCCGCAACTTGCAAATAAGCTAAATTGAAATCACCATGTTGAATGTTGCATTTTCCTTAGAATGCATAAAATCATGAGTTTTTAACAAAAACATTTCTTGCAGTGTTACCGCTGTCGATCGCCATTTGCGCTTTTGGCGATTTTGAGTGAAATTTGGCGCATGAAAAATACTTTTGGCGATAATGTTTGGCCCAAGACTTTTCTGTGTATTAAGTAGTAGGAAAGCGAAAGTAACTTATTAACATAAGCGACCTCGAGTCAATGTCTCAAATTCAGAACAGAAGACTAAGACACACAACGGCTCTGGAGCTAGAATTATAACGTATTCAACAAATTAGGCAAGAAAAAGAAAAGGAAAAACAAACATAAACTAGTAGACTGACAGTATGGTGCAAGAGTTATGTCTTAGAATTATTAGGAACGCAATTGTCATATATATATATGCTGTTTTTTTATGGCGGCAAGAAAGCTTCCAAAATTTGGCCATGATTCAAAAGATTGGCTATCAAACGAAACCTAATTTTCTAGTGGCAACGTTCTAGTATCGAGAAAAAGCTCGTTAATCTCGAATATGTTGTGCTATAAAACACAATACGCAGGCGATGTGGTTTGATACTGTTTGAAAATATGACTGTATGAAAACTTAACAAATTTTTTATACAATACATTTGTTATAATGTACGTTATACAGATGACCAGGGCAGGCGTTATGCTATGATATGTAGAGTTACGTACACGTGTACGTCTACAAGACAACAGTTCTGTTATGTGTTAAGCTGAAAATTTAATCACTTTGGTTAGAACCCTAGTTTACTGGGTACACCCGCTCATATTGTCATCCTTAAGCATATTAACAAAAATGAGTTTGCCTTACCAATTGCAAAAGAAAATGTGAGATCATAAAAGTCATCCTGGTCAATAAAGCTATTTGCATTCCATGTTGCCACCAAGTGATCTGAAGCAAAAGCAATATTTATTTCACCAGTAAAATCTGGGTCTGTTGCATCCACGTAACCAGGTCCAATGCTCTGTAATACAAAATTGTAAACTGTAGCAGGCTGCACATTAATATCGTCCATATATAAGAGGAAACTACAGAGAACCTCATTTGAGAGAACCTCGTCTGAACTTCCAAACCTAGCAATGAATCATCCGTCACCGTCATCAATGGACGAAAATAAATTTAAAATTGTAGAATAGACAAGACCTAGAAGCTACGCGAAGCCACTGTGTGTGTGTGTGTGTGTGTGTGTGTGTGTGTGTGTGTGTGTGTGATAAACCCCTAATTGAAATGAAGGACAACACCAAGCTAAACAGTACTATAAACTTGTCTTACAAAGAATGTACATTGTAGGTGTGCGCGCAGTCTAAATACGAATTGTTAACGTTTTCCTCTGTACACGTGTTTCGAATGACGTATTTATCTATAAAGAATTCGATATTATCAAAAGACTGACAGACAGCTGACTTGTTAACAAAACTTAGAAAAAAGAAATAGTCGAAATATCCATTAAACGCAACAGTTTAGACTACAGGAAAGTGTGTAGCTGTATCCGCATTGGCCATAACCATAAGGGGGAGTATCTTCATTTAAAGTATACATTTAATCAACGTGAACGCATGGCAATACATCCTTGTATAAAAATCATATTCAGGTTTCCCTCAAATTCATTAGCAGTGGCTTTTGAATGTTGGAAAAGTTTTTGTCCGATGATTCTGAATGTTAAGCTGTTCTAAGAATTAAATACTACACAGTCATTATTTAGTTCGTTCATACGTAATAAAACAAGGTTCCATAAATGTTAGGTTATTAAACAGCATATTAAGTATAAACCACGCTTGTTTTGATAATTAAAAATACATGTCATGCATTATCCTACACCACTTAAGTAGCTTAAGTATTCATACCTGAATGCCTTCCACTTCTGATTTGCTGATAGATTTGATGTGTAGATAAAACTCCTTTCCTGTTGGTAAGTCTGCATGCTTCATCACCATGTGAGAATGTTGCTTAGTAGAAATGTAACTAAGTAAATCGGGCGAAGCACTGCCTGATTTTGTACTTGAAATACCTATCTCGTAATCGAACACGTCACTTGCACACATTGTTTTGCCCACCGAAACACATGAATTTATGACAACGGGAATCCATTCAATATATACCTGAAATAAAAGAATGCATGGCTTGGTTATATATTTCCTATTTTACGGAGAATATATACATGTTAGTTTTTGTTAAGTACGCCTCATATAATAAGAAATGACGGATATACAGATGAACATAACTTTTCATTATTAAAATCGAAGAAAAACAAAAACTAGCGTTGCAAACATTAACCTCTTATATAAGTATTCGAACGAATATTGAACTACTTTTTGCAGATGGGTTGTCTACTCTTCAGACAAAGGAAGTATTCAAAATATTCAAAAAAGCCAAAAGTCCATGGACATGGAAACACAAAAGGAAAACTTAGGACGCACACATAATAAAAAGTTTCAACATTCAAACATTAAGAACTTAATTTAAAAACTAATAGCGAAAACAAGTGCTCGCGATTGAGTAAGCATTTCCTGCTACATTCGTGTCACCCGCCGCGATGTTTCCTTGTCATTCAGGTGAAAAGAACAAATTATGGTTTCTTTTTATCATAATAAGGCTTTAATGATAACTCAATAAAACACACGATAAATAATAGCTACAAAAAAAGCTCACCATGTTTGATCTAGGAATGACTAATTTATCTGGATTTGCAGCACCACTAGAATTTGAACAGAAAGTATTACCATCAACCACCACTATTTTAGCCTTTTTGTTTCGTTCGATTGGAAGCATATGGAGGTCTGTCATCACGATCGCTTTTGTTCTAGAAAGAAAGTTTTCTATTTGATATTCATTCATTATACATATGTAAGGCGTTGTCAAGTATAACATGGTATGTTGGTCATTTGACATACTGATTGACCTGTATGTTTTTCGATAAATATAAATATTTTAACGTAACAAGAGGCCCAATCGGATCTGAGCGGCATATGCTTGGAATAAGCCTATTCTCCTACCATCGTTATATTTGTTATTTGATTATTTTATTAGAAGATTTGTTAAAATTGTCTCATGTTTGCCCCATGTGAAACTTCCTGCAAGCCAAGCAATATTATTTTAACAAATCAAAGTTTAGTTTAAACTGGTCCAGTGTCATTTGAGGAGAACTCAAACATATGAAAAGCTAAATATGTGCAGCAGTGTATCTATAAGCTTGCATTGTGTCCCACAACGCGTAACTTAATGTTGACTCTTAAAATACGACTTCAACAAATTTAGTGATCCATGCACCAAGGTTACTATTTTAATAATAAGCTCTCAGTCTATAGTTTATTACGAACCTGTTTTCTTTAATTTTTACCATTCGAAGTCTCATAGTGCCACCTACCTGCTGCCGATTTTTATTATTTAAACAAATCTAAATCCCTTCCCCATACAGATGCTTCCTTATAAGTCTGGTTGACATTTGAAAAGTTGTGAGGAAGAAGTCGAAAGTTATCAGAGTAAACATAATATATGCTATAGCTTTTAACTCTAATCCTATTGCGCATTACTTATTTTTCACTCAAAGGTAGCTTGAAAGATTTTTATTTTTTGTGCCTAAGAAGGTTTTTCGAAGTTTTGTCAAACCTTCCCTATTGTGTTCCCTACTTGTGATCCCTTGAGGCTGAACCTTCTTATTGGAACAATCTGAAACCCTTTTTCCTAGGATAATTTCTACTAAAGTGGTAAATACGAAAAACCAAGACAATATTCTAAAGCCGTTAGTCCATAGACATTGGCACACATAAGGAAAACGTTGGACGCAAACAGAAAAATTAACCAAATATACAATTATTAACTAAAAATCGAAACACGAAATTCTATTAAAAAACTAGAAGCGAAACCAGGTGCTCACTATATGGTAAGCGTTTCCTGCTACACAGGTGTAACCCGCCGCAATACTTCCGTGTCATTCCGGTGTATGGTAACCCTTGCCACTGTTTAAAAAGGAAGCAGGTGTCACCATAAGAATAAGTCACAGTTATGGTGACGAAAGAGCACAGGAGAAAAACCATTAACAGGAGAGGAATAGAAAAGGCAACATATCATGAAAGCAGAGCGGTAAAGATAGGGCGACGAGGACTACCCCCCCCCCTCCCCCGCATTCTACTTGTTATATCATTATAAAATAGATATTTAATGACTAACTGACTGACAATTAATAAAGGGGGTTGCCGGAATGTATATCAGTTAAGCACACAAATTTAGAATACAGGCAAGTATGAAGCAAAATTAATAACAGGTAGAAACTCAAACTATGACGTAAGGAAATTCAAACTATGGCGTAGGGATTATGTCTGTAATCATATCAAAAACAGACTTGTCAAATCCCCCCACTGTATCATGATGGCGGCCATAAAATTCCTGCAAGCAGACAGAAGTCTAGGTAGTATATAACCCTGCCTCAAAAGTTTGGAAGTCAACAGCAATCCTCTAGCGACGAAGTCTTGGTAGTGAGACCACGCTCTTGAATAACGAAGTAGCTGTGACACATTAACTCCGTAAACAGGTGAGGAGAATATGTTGCTGTATAAGAAAAGGGAAGTTGACAATGGGAACACTGAAGTCGTAATATTTGTCATAAAGTTAAGAGGAAAAGGTACCATTTGTGCCGATTTTTAGTAGGAGGTCTAAGTATGAGGCAGACAAGTCGGTGTCAGTAGTATCTTTCATTTCGAGCTCCAGAGGATATTATGTTCACATAACCGCCAAAATGTTTATTCTCCAGTGACAAAACGTCATCTATGTAGCAAAAAATGAAATTAAAAGACTTTGCCAACGTCTTTCTCTTGGAATTGAGTAGCTTTTGGATAACTTCTGCCTCATGCGAATACAGAAATAGGTCCGCTTGTAGCGGAGCACAGTTAGTCCCCATGGGTATTCCCATTATCTGCTGGATAACCTGGCCTCAAAATTCAACAAATATGTTGTCGATAAGAAAATGTAGCATTATAACAACATCGTCTTCAGTGTATTTTTGTTTTGCGTCCGAACCGCCGTTGACAAAGTATGCAGTCGTGTCCTTAACTATAATGTATTTATACCTGCGATTGCCTGTTTTACCCATAAATACATGACATACGAGATCTTTGAGTTGAGCATGCGGTAAGGTAGTGTACAGTGTGTGGAGAAGTCGTATGTTTTGATGGATGATATGGATGATAGCGATTGTGATTTTAGATTCTCAATGAGGTCTTTTGAGTTTTTGAGTATCCACATCTGATTCACTCCACTAGGCGAGAATGCGACATCGCAATATGACTGCAGGCTTTTTTTTATGTTTGTGAGTATTAGCGTAAGAACCTTGGAAAGAGATTTGGTAGAGCACTTTGAAGACCCAGCAAAATACCTTTGTGTGTATGGATCTTTGTGTAGTTTGGGAATCCAGTACAGAATAGGAAGAACAGGGTTGATCCCTTTAACATTATGCCAAAGGAAGAAACAACGGACTCATGATTAGCCAATATCTCATCTTTGCTCAATGTTGTGTGTATGTAAGTTCCTTGGCTTACAAAATAATATGTCTTGCAAATAAAGACGAAAGTTTGATTTAAATAGGTCCAGCGGTTCTGAAGAAGTCGTAAACGTGAAAAGGTAACGATGGACGACCGACGACGACAGGCGAGGAATGGGATTTATGTGAGAAACGCCTGGTTCAGTTAGATGAAAAACCAAGACGTGTCACCAATATGTATAATCTCTAAACGGCGGTTAGAAAAAGCAACATTCTAATATTCTTATTCTAGGTACATCATAACGAACTCAAAGGAGAACAATTACCAATTAGACATGAGGAGGCTAGAGGAAGTGGAAAAGGTTTCACAAATCTCCAAGGTAAACTACAAAGTATACATATTGAGCACAAACTCGATATTTTCATTTTAATATAAAATGTCATCGTTATTATAGCTAAAAATATGGCCCACCTGCAATCGTTTGTCACGTTCTCTATTTTACGACGAACTCTGTCAGTGCCCATTATCCAGAACTCTGTTTTAGCAGCGTTAGTCACAAGTCCTCCTTTTGTTTTAGCTCCACTGATCTGAACCTCTTTTATTGTGTGCTTAGTTGTGTCCACTGTTACACCGTCGGAGCAGACTGGTTTTGATGGTTCTAGAGCTCGATTGAAAGCAACTACTGTCACTTTGTAAGTACCCTCCGCTACAACGGTATGATTTGCCCTTGTGGATGTTGTTTCTACAATCTAATATAACACACAATGTTAATTAGATTTTCATAAAGCACATGTCGTTTATCCTAATGTATTTATTAACATACAAAGGGACAAACTGGTACAAGATGGTTAGTGAAAACGGAAACATTTTACACTTATCATTGTCACTAATAAGGGAGCACATGAAACATAGCTTTATTCGAAATTCTCAAGACCATAGGTCCAAATGAGTGTTATACCAGCACAGTACACTAACATTTTATTAAATTGATGTACGGTACACTATCCTAAAATAATACAATTTGTAATTTGTATTATATATATAAATTTTAACTTAAAAACTATAAAACCTACAACAATGAGCAAAACAAATACTCTTTAAGGAGATTAATTCAATATCAATAATATGTATATATCCAGACCACCAGAATGACAAATGAACGTTGAAAGATAATATTAAGAGTGTTTACCATGGCATTGCCCGAATCAAGAACCATATCGGAAGCGTTTTTACAAGACGTGTCGAATGCATATAAATACATCATAACTCCACTCTCACGATCGAAGAATCCTTCCCAGTGGGC
>JAUMGZ010215492.1:0-11736 GCA_032359645.1 Pododesmus macrochisma
ATTTGCATAATCCGGGTCTATTGTGCGCTGTAGTAAAGTTAAGTACAGTCAAGAGGAATTCCGAATTTAACTCCCGCCTCCGGTTAATGACTGTTCCCTGGTCATTGAAGGTCATTGTAATAAGTCAAAATGGAGGCGTAACCAAACGACAGTCAGACGGTAGATTGCTTACTATTCTTCACTGGATTAAAACTAAGACACGCAATGAAAAACCCGAAACATGTTTGAACATTACGAAAATTTGCAACATTTTAAAGTACGTATGATCTCAGTATTGCATGCATTTACTTCGTATCACCTTTTTTAGAGCCGGAGAACCGGAAAGAAAACGAGTATACATTATTTAACACATTGGGGACCAGCAACTTTAACTCAGCAGGACTACATTATTCAACACATTGGGGACCAGCATGGCAGCAACTTTAACTCAGCAGGACTACATGTTAAACATAGTTTATTCAACACATTGGGAACCAGCAAACCAAAAACAAGAGGGTGAACATGTCCAAAACATTAGAACCTGCTCATCAAAGAGGTTATTTCAATATAATGTAACATCCCCATGTCTCATTCAAGTAGTGTAACATCACCAAGCCCTTTATTGGTGCAACATCACTAATACTTCATTTGGCACAACATCACCAAGCCATCAGTTAGTGTAAAACATCACCAAGATTTCAATTACTGAAACACAATCAAGCCTTGAATAAGTCTATCATCACCAAGGCTTAATCAATAGGTATAACATTACCAACCCTTCAATTTGTGTAACATCACTAAAACTTCAGATATCAAAAATACCACCAAAACCATTTTACAATCCTCCATGCAAACCTAATTATAACTGCATGCTGAGATTGAATTTAAATGCCCTCAAAATCTTAATACAATAAAAATATGTAAAAATGTGTTTATTATACTTATGAATGGGTGTGTTAACATGATTAAAGCTCTATCTGTAGGACAAAGTTCATATTTTCAATCATCCCATCATAAAATAATCTTGGTTTTTTTCAATTGATACCCACAGCATGAATTAAGTGTGTGAGACAAGACCCTGGTTTGTTTAGATCTTTGGTAGTACACATGACTAGTGATAGTATTTCTGGAACAGATGTGCCATATAGATGAGTCACACATGTGTTTTAGATGTATTGGATTTTGAGTATCATCATCTGAGAGTTATATTTATCTATAGTGCTGTAAGTCTGCTGAAGTATCTCTAAAAAAAAACTTCACCTCATAATGCTGTGGAATGTGGCATCCTCAGCATTATAATCATGTGCCCTCAGTACAGCAACCAAGCAACCATTCTTCTCATACATGCACAGGTTCTTTGACTGAAAATATTAAAGTTTTCCACTTTGGTGTATTTTATGTAAATTGTGTTAACATTATCTTTACAAAAATTGTTTTCTTCTACATGAAATGTGTAAGTCAAGTTTTAATTAATAGCATGCAAACAGATTCTGCATTTTAATGATTAAAGATATCTTGTTGATATGAGAAAGTTGTTACCGGTAGATATTTACTGGACTGACTCTGTGTTTGAATTAGATATCTTGTAGATATCAGATAGTTGTTATAGATATCTACTGAACTGACTCTGAACTGTTTTGAGTA
This sequence comes from Pododesmus macrochisma, assembly GCA_032359645.1. NCBI lineage: Eukaryota > Metazoa > Mollusca > Bivalvia > Pectinida > Anomiidae > Pododesmus > Pododesmus macrochisma. The sequence goes on from JAUMGZ010215492.1 coordinate 1,624, forward strand.
TAAGAAGTATCTTGTTAATATCAGACAGTTGTTAGATATATATATAATGAAATGACTCCATGTTTTAATTATTAGAGATATCTTGTTGATATCAGAGAGCTGTTAGATATATATAAAATGAAATGACTCCATGTTTTAATTATTAGAGATATCTTGTTGATATCACAGAGCTGTTAGATATATATATAAATATATATATATATATATACCTATGCACAATAAATATATTTTACAGAAGAAGTGACAAGTCTTCACCATTGCCAATACATTTTAATTTCTACTAATATATTAAAATGTGTATGCAGTCTTGACAAGAACAAAGCCAAGGTGTACTAGTATGTGTAAAGGTTGTGTAGTGGTGGTGTATTGACTACTGCCAACTGAGTGCAGTGTCCTTGTACCACAATGACAGGTGCTGAGTCAGCATGGACACACTTGCCGTTTAAATCACCTTCCTGTGCGATTTCAGTTGACAAAATTAACACTTTGCCTTCGGTGTTTTGATAATGCAGACTGTTTTTAAACCTTCCAGTGTTGTGTTGCCATGACAATTATACTGAGGTGTTGGTTGTGGTTAGCAGCCTCCCTCCTTCTATTAAATCAACACTTCAAGTTAAATAATGACTCCATTAGGCGACTTCTATGTAATTTGGTGGGAGTGTATTGTATATAAATAGTTGAGGGAACACTTTCTCTGTAACGCCCAACATCCCCTGATTATTATGTTACATAGTTTATCCACTCTTGTTTTCCTATGATAACTTCATACATTGCTTATCTAGTCCAATACATCTATAGGGGTGTTTTTAGAAGGCAAAGATAATGGTCACCATTAACAAAATACAAAAGGTTAACCTCAGCTGAAAGCTTATGTTTGTCTTGTCAGGCCAAACAAAAGATATTAGTTTAGGGTTTTTCATGTAGACAAATGCTTCTTTAGGGTTGTTTTTTAGAAGGCAAAGATAATGGTCACCATTAACAAAATACAGAAGATTAACCTTACAGAAAGCTTATGTTTTCCTTGTCAAGCCAAACAAAAGATATTACTATAGGTTTTTCATCTAGACAAATCAACAAAATACAGAAGGTTAACCTTGCTGAAAGCTTCTGTTTTCCTTGTCAGGCCAAACAAAATATATTACTTTAGGTTTTTCATCTAGACAAATACATCTATAGGGGTGTTTTTAGAAGGCAAAGATAATGGTCACCATTAACAAAATACAAAATGTTAACCTCAGCTGAAAGCTTATGTTTTGTCTTGTCAGGCCAAACAAAAGATGTCCGTTTCATGTCCTCTACTTACCTTAACTTACCGGTATTGCATGTTGTAGTTGGTGTACGTCACAATGCATGTTGTTTTTTGATTCATATGTCCTGTGCACATTTAGCTTGATAATTGTTTTTCTTCAGAACCTATAACAAGAGGTATTATTATGTCAAAGTGGACCTGTTGTTTGGTCAAGTAAATTCAGTGGAGTTTTCTTTCTGTATATTTTAGAGAGCCCAGGAAGGTCACCCTTAAGAAAGGATCCACAGGACTGGGGTTTAATATCGTTGGCGGGGAAGATGGAGAAGGTATTTTCGTGTCTTTCATTTTGGCTGGTGGACCAGCTGATCTTGGTGGCGAGCTGCGTAGAGGAGATCAAATTTTATCAGTAAGTGATCAAATTCCATTAGATTATGCTCTGAGAAAATTCAAATAAATTCTTTGCCGTAGCTCACTGAGGACGTTAATACGTAAGACAATTGTGTTATGCATTTTGTGATGGATGATTCTCCACAGAAAACTGACTTTAAATTCAACAATTGAACAATAAATCTTCTGTCAAAATTTCTTTTATCCACAATAATAAGACCTTTGTGAAGTTTGTGCCATCTACAATCAAAACCTTGTTATTCCCGCACGTTCGGAAAAAAAAGCGGAGATATTGTGATTGTCTCCGCCGTCTGTCTGTTTTTCTCTGTAACTCCTCCTATACCGTTTGAGATAGAAACTTGATACTTTGGGATATAGTAGATATATGTCCCAGAGGAGCTGGGCCAGAAGGGGAGAGGTCATGGAGGTCATTATAATGAGTTCTACATTTTACACACAAAAAATTCAAGCATATGGTGATCAGAGGGTGGGTAGGGGGTCAAAATTACTTCTTCTACACCTTTTGAGATCAGAACTTGAAACTTTGGGACAGTATGGGGATGTGCAAAACACTTTTAAACTTTTGATATGACCCATAGGGACCTGGCCGACAGGGGTGAAATATTTGTTAAATATTAGTCTTATAGGATATCAAATCAAACATTATCATGAGTTATACATCTTACAACAAAAGATTTTAGCATATGGTGCTCAGGGGGTGTGGTAGGGGTTGCTTGGGGAGAAAGGGGGTAAAAATAACTCCTTTTACACCATTTTTAATCAGAACTTGAAACTTTGGGACATAGTATATATATATAAATATATACTATGTATATGGGGAAGTGCATAACACTTTTAGACATTTGATATGACCCTACGGTCCGGGCCAGAGGGGATGGGGTCATGGAGGTCAATTTTTTAATAAAAAATTGTCTTGTAGCAAATCAAATCAAAATCAATCATGAGTTCTACATTTTACAACAAAATATTTTAGCATATGTTGAGCAGGGGATGTGGTAGGGGGTGCTATGGGAGATGGGGTTTAGCCAACCGTGCAGGAATATGCCATGGTGCGCCATCGACAATGTAGTTCTTATTTAAGCTTGTTTTATTAACAATCTTGTTCATGTGCTTGTTGAAATTTGTTTTACCTAAAACAAAAATCTTTTTTCAGGTAAACAATGTAGATGTGCGCCTAGCAACACATGAAGAGGCAGCAGCCGCACTAAAGGGGGCGGGAGATGTTGTCGAAATTGTAGCTATTTATAAACCAACAGGTAACATAATTGAAATAGATTGTAACTATTCATAAAACTACCAGTTGAGGTATTTGTAGGGATGGCATATAGTTGATGTTTCTAGCTTTTACAATCATTTTTCTTGAATCATATGTCAATCCTGGACTTTTTATTACATGAAAACTGTAGAATTTTTATAAAGAAGTTATCCAACATCTTCCACAGTCTCTATGCTAAGCTATAACAGAAAACCAGAAGTATAAAGGAAGCATGTACTCTGTTTGAAAGTTATGTTATATATGCTGTATTTACACATGACCTATCACAGACAATCGGCCATCAAAAAGTAAAAAAAAATAAAACAAACAAAAACCAACATTCATTACCCAAAGTACTATTCCATATCATATTGTACTGTGAAGTATTTTATTTGATATTGACTTTAATAATCATTTTAGGACTCTGAGATAATCAATTAATTATTACTTGCATTTATTATATCATCATGTTTAAATACCTTAATATCTTTGCAGAATATAATCGTTTTGAAGAAAAAATACAAGATTTACGGGAACAAATGATGAACACAAGTACAGGCAGTTTACGAACGACGCAGAAAAGAACGTTATATGTCAGGTACATGTTATAAAAGCATACTAGTACTATTGTATTAACATAACCTACATAGAGTCCTCACTAATGTATGACTCTGTAAATATCTGTAAATATTAAAATGTTAATAAATCCCAGAAAAGACTTGACTTTGCACATATGCATGTGTGGCATGCATATGTGTGCATGCACAAACAGACTTGAAAACTTAATTGAAAAATTGACATTACTGGGATGTTCTTTGGCATGTGAAAATAACCATGAAAGAAAATCTTAATGAATATATTAATGTCAAGTAATATTAGGCAAAAAAGAATTAATGACTTGAATTGATTCTCAGGCCTTCCCTCATCTATTTTAAAGCCTTGAAAATCCCCTCATCACATATTTTTGTTGACAAATTTTGTGTTACTGTTGCAATAAATATATAAAAATATCTTAATTTGATAGTAATTCCTTACAAGTATTATTTTAAAGTACAAGACAAACTAGCAATATACAATTGAAGTCAAATGTTACCTTAAATACATCATAGTTTAAAAGTTTTTCCTTCAAAAGGTTTGTCATCTAAAATAAAATGATAAAATGCCTCCCTGCCTCATCTAAATTAACAAAATGTGGCCTGAGAACCAAGTAATTAGTTTTGTATGGCCTTAAATGAAACCAACAGACATACAGTTATACATTGTAATGTACCATCAAAGGAACCACAATGATGATGTTAAAGAACTATAAAGTGTTGAGTGGATTCTGCCGATGTCAAGAACTATTTAATAGGCCTAACATGAACAAATTCAAAGCAAACCTAATGGCATTTAGAAATATCAAACGAACTTGTTTAGAAATAAAGAAAAATCAATGAAAACATTTGATGTCAACAAGTGTCCATTTAAACCAACGAACTGCTATAACATAAAAATATTTCACAAAAAACAGAATATATATCCTGTTGATATCAGAAAAGATAGTAAAAAACTTATGAAATTAAGAAAAACATGTTGCTACAAACTGAAGTCCATTAGCTTGTACAGGCATTTTTTGTAAGAAATAGAAACTGAGAATATTTCCTGACTTGCGTATTTACGAGAAAGAATGGTTGTATAAAAGATTGATTGCTTCACTTGAGTAAAGTGACAACTATTGTTACTTACAGTCTGCTCCTGTATAATATGTCTGCATTGATTATCTCAACACTGGACATATAATCCATATCTATTGACTTAGAGAACAACACTGTCTTCTTTACGACTTACTCTCTACGCAATAGTAACAATTCAGATAAACACTGTCTTCTTTAAACAGTACTCTCTACCTAATAGTTACAATTCAGATAGACACTCAGTACTCTCTACCCAATAGTTACAATTCAGATAAACACTTGTCTTCTTTACGACTTACTCTCTACCCAATAGTTACAATTCAGATAAACACTGTCTTCTTTATACAGTACTCTCTACCCAATAATTACAATTCAGATAAATAGTGCCTTCTGTATGACTTTACGTTACCATTCAGATAAATAGAGCCTTGTGTACAACTTTACGTTACCATTCAGAAAATAGTGCCTTCTGTATGACTTTACGTTACCGTTCAGAAAAACAGTGCCTTCTGCATGACAATACCTTTAGAAATATAGTGCCTTCTGTATGACTTTACATTACCATTCAGAAAAATAGTGCCTTCTGCATGACAATACCTTTAGAAATATAGTGCCTTCTGTACGACTTTACGTTACCATTCAGAAAAATAGTGCCTTCTGTATGACTTTATGTTACCTTTTAGATAAATAGTGCCTTCTGTACGACTTTACGTTACCATTCAGATAAATAGTGCCTTCTATACGACTTCACATTACCATTCAGATAAATAGTGCCTTCTGTATGACTTTACGTTATCATTTAGAAAAATAGTGCCTTCTGTACGACTTTACTTTACCATTCAGATAAATAGTGCCTTCTGTATGACTTTACGTTATCATTTAGAAAAATAGTGCCTTCTGTATGACTTTACGTTATCATTGAGATAATTAGTGCCTTCTGTACGACTTTACGTTACCATTCAGATAAATAGTGCCTTCTGTACGACTTTACGTTACCATTCAGATAAATAGTGCCTTCTGTACAACTTTACGTTTCCATTCAGATAAATAGTGCCTTCTGTACGACTTTACGTTACCATTCAGATAAATAGTGCATTCTGTACGACTTACTCTAGATTCAGTAGCTAACATCCAGAAATATTATGTCTTTTCTTTAACTCACTCCAGACTCAGTAGTTACCACTGAGATAAAAACAATTAAAAAATTGACAGCGGAAGTGTATATATCATTTGGTCAAATATCTGCTGCAGTATATTAGTGTCCATATTAAGGAGAATAACTTTTGTCTGGAACATTTCATCTGAGTTTGTGCTTATAGCCAATATCATAAATGGTACAAAGGCAGGTCCCCCAGTTACTTATGATTTCACGTTTACATAGTTTGATTATAGAATTTTAGGCATTTTGTTTTCATTGTAACTTAATTAAATTTTATTGAGGAAGACTTTTCTATTCATAGATTCATTACAACCTTAGAGATAATGTTACATTAATATCTTCAATTTTATGTGACATATATTTTTTTCATTTTGTTAATAACAGTAAGCTCTAGAATAACCATTATGTTTAATCATCAATTAAGGAGCTCTTGTGTTACTGATTTTACTTCTTGAAGGTGTAATAATTCTATATTTGATTCTAATAATTCTATGTTTAAGTGTAATAATTCTATGTGTAAGTGGAATAATTCTATGTTTTAGTGTAATATTTCTATATTTTAGTGTAATATTTCTATATTTTAGTGTAATAATTCTATACTTGATTGTAATAATTCTATGTTTAAGTGTAATAATTCTATGTTTTAGTGTAATATTTCTATATTTTAGTGTAATATTTCTATATTTCAGTGTAATAATTCTATACTTGATTGTAATAATTCTATGTTTAAGTGTAATAATTCCATGTTTAAGTGTAATAATTCTATGTTTAAGTGTAATAATTCTATGTTTTAGTGTAATATTTTTATATTTTAGTGTAATAATTCTATATTTTAGTGTAATAATTCTATATTTAGTGTAATATTTCTATATTTTGATTATCAGAGCACTGTTTGATTACGATCCAACAAAAGATAGTGGTCTGCCAAGTAAAGGATTACCCTTCCATTATGGTGATATTTTACACGTGACGAATGCCAGCGATGATGAATGGTGGCAGGCCAGACGGGTAACCCCTGATGGCGAGGAGGAAGGCATGGGCATTGTTCCTAGTAAAAAACGGTATTATATACTTTTATATGTTTGCAGAATTGCACTTATTTGTGTCCTTTCCAATTTCCAGGATGACATCGAATCTATTTTGATATCTTGTCAACATCACTGCTTTTGATACTATGCATAAAACATTGTACTATATATAGCTAGGAATCATGGAACCAGGAAAACAAAATTTAAAAGTTATTATAGCTTTTAAAAACAATTCAAGTAAAAAAAAAATTAGGACATCACTGTATACTGTGTAGATATCAGATTTGTTTTATGGAGCAAGTTGTTAAAAATATAATTTTCAACAGTAGTAATTAATTCATGTTTCTAATCAATTCTTTTCAGGGTTGACAGAAAAGAACGAGCCCGACTGAAAAATGTCAAATTTACTGGAAAAACAGAAAAGGTAATTGATTAAGTTGATTGACATAAATAAACCTAACTGTACACTATAGGATGATAAATGGACGAAGCCTTAAGCATTAACTTATGTAATGTTGAATCAGCTTCAATTAAATTATATCTTATCAAGATTTACTCTTTTGAAATCTTCATCATGATGGTGTTTGATTGCTATGTAATGGACTGATTGCTATTTATGATACTATTTCACTGGGTACAATAAAGAATACACTTAGACATTTTACTGACTCTGAGGTAACCAATCATTGTCTACTGTCTGAATATTTAGCCAAGTGAGAAAGCAGCAATACCCTTTTTTCTGGTGCCTTGTAATAAAATTGATATAGATTTTCATTTCCATAAGGAATAAACGTAGCAGTTTTATCTTGTAAGAATTATAATTGTCCATAACATACTACTTCTTAGTGGCATTACTATTTACAGTCAAATGGAAGTTTACAAGCAGCTAATGAAAAGAAAAAGAAAACTTTCTTTTCCAAGAAGTTCTCATTCATGAAGAGTAAAGATCAAAGTGGCAGTGAGGAAGTCAGTGCAGATGAACGTAAGTTTACACCTGTAATTAAAGTCTTAAAGTTTACACTTATGCAGCACAGCAGTGCAATATTTTGTTCCCTTACATTGCATCACAACTTTGTAATTTACCTCAAATAAGAGAGGAGGATGCTTCTGTCTCTAGAGGAGGAATATGTCAACCAGTACTTACAATCTTACTATATCTTGTACCATAGGATTAGTCCTTTAGCTGAATTGGTAGAGCATCAGACTCCTAACCTAGGGTCCCAGGTTTGAATCCCAGCAGAGTTGGTTGTATTTATCTGCATCTGTTACATTAGGCTGAATTCAGTTTTGGACATATTTGTAATAGACATTATAGGTCAGTTTTGGACATATTTGTATTAGACATTATAAGTCAGTTTTTGACATATTAGTATTAGACATTATAAGTCAGTTTTGGACATATTTTTAATAGACATTATAAGTCAGTTTTGGACATATTTGTATTTGACATAATAAGTCAGTTTTGGACATATTTGTAATAGACATTATAAGTCAGTTTTGGACATATTTGTAATAGACATTATAAGTCAGTTTTTGGCATATTTGTAATAGACGTTATAAGTCAGTTTTGGTCATATTTGTAATAGACGTTATAAGTCAGTTTTTGACATATTTGTATTAGACATTATAAGTCAGTTTTGGACATATTTGTAATAGACATTATAAGTCAGTTTGGACATATTTGTAATAGACATTATAAGTCAGTTGTGTGTACAATGGAATAAATTCTGTTCAGTACAGTAGACCGCACAGACTGATTGGTACATATCCAGCACTTTTTGTGAAGTGTTTTAAATATGTATGATAACATACTATTGTATAATGATACAGCAGACCCCATAGATGTATTGATACAGAAGCTACACTTCTTGCTGAAATGTTTTAATAATGACATGCCACTGTATAAAGTACAGTAGACAACACAGTCTTAATGATACAGAAGCTACACTTCATGTTGAAGTGTTTATATATTTATAGATCACACAAGACTGCTTGATAAAGAAGCTACGTTTGTTAAAGTGTTTATATGGTAACATACCACTGTAGAATAGACCGCAAAGACTGATTAATATGGAAGCTACTCTTCTTATTGAAATGTTTGAATAATGACATGCCACTGTATACAGTACAGTTAACCACACAGACTGATTGATTCAGAAGCTACACTTCATGTTGAAGTGTTTATATGGTAACATACCACTGTAAAATAGACCGCACATACTTATTGATGCAGAAGCTACACTTTATCGTAAAAGCTACACTTCACGATGAAGTGTTTCTATGGTAACATACCACTGTAAAATAGACCGCATATACTGATTGATGCAGAAGCTACACTTCAAGATGAAGTGTTTCTATGGTAACATACCACTGTAAAATAGACCACACATACTGATTGATGCAGAAGCTACACTTCACAATAAAGTGTTTCTATGGTAACATACCACTGTAAAATAGACCGCACATACTGATTGATGCAGAAGCTACACTTCACAATGAAGTGTTTATGTGGTAACATACTACTGTAGAATAGAACACAAAGACTGACTGATATTGAAGCTACACTTCTTGGTGAAGTGTTTATATGGTTACATACCACTGTACAATAGATCACACAGACTGAATGATACAGAAGCTACACTTCTAGTTGAAGTGACGATTACTTTAACAGAAGTATTGATTTTCTCTAAACCTTATATTGGCCCATTACATACAACACCTCCAGCTCTCCACGTGTGGAATTGAAATCTCAGATGCATACACAATTCTTCCTGATAACAACAGTCAGTATAGATTATTGTCCTTGCACTATGGTCTGATCTGGCAATGCTGATTTAATAGAAAGTGTTGAAAAGTAATATGTAAAATAACGGCTGGAGATTGTTGATTGTCGTCTGTGGCCAGAGCAGTATACTCTGTCTGAGGACAAAACCATTTAATTCTTGGCGTTGATTTCCTGCAGGAGATTTGACGTCCCAGATAATTGTCTTTATGTGCAGAATATAAATACAGCTTGATGGTAGAATTAAACAGTGTGCAGACACATCAATACTGTGACAGTTAATTTGTATGTTGTTAACATTTACAAAGTAAACAGGTGTTCAGATATATGGAAGTCGGTGACACAAACTATTATCTTCAAGTGGGTGTATTGTTTTTGTCCAATTCTCAGATTTCTTCATTTGTCTACAACTCAGATTCCTTTTATTAGTCCATCTGGACCAAAGGTCCAAAGTGGACTTTTCTCATACAAATCCTGTCCGTCGTCCGTCGTTAACTTTTCACATTTTCGACTTCTTCTCCAAAACCAGTGGACCAATTTCATCCAAACTTGGTAGGAA
>JAUMGZ010215503.1:0-11736 GCA_032359645.1 Pododesmus macrochisma
ACTTATGAAGACTGAAAAGTACATTTTGAAAAAATGGATTACTCAGGTGACCGTTAAGGCCCATGGGGCCTCTTGTTCTCTTATAAATGTCTCTCTCTTAGAAAAACTTGGGAACCCTATCAATAAATTTATGTGATGGGCGGTACTAGTCGGCCAACTTATGATGGTATAATGTTGCGAATTATAAATTTATTAATTATTTTTTAGAGTGGAGTAAAAACAGAGCTTAGTGCAATCAAAAAAGAGCAAAAAACAGTGCAACAGTTACAGAAAGTACGACAAAAGAACCCAGGCGATCAGCATCAAATTGTATCCTTTATAAACGATCTTAAACCTCTCATTTATATGTATATACTACAATTACAGTCAGTTGAATCACAGTCTCTTCAGAAGATATTTAAATCATTTTGAAATAATACATGAAAACTTTGTCATGCAGAACAAGATTATATTCTTTAATTTTACAAGTGGTTTAAATGAAGAAGACACAGATTTTTTATGCATTGTTTGAAATTATGAATTAGTTTATTGTTTGAAATTATGAATTAGCTTCAATGTGTATTGTTGAACTTTTTTTTCCTTAACTCTTTTCTCAGGGCAGAGTAAGTAATGCAGTAATATTCTATGTGTGCTGGACTGAGTGATACACAGCATATCTCATACAGAATATTTGTGGTTACAAAATCTTTATTAAGTCTTAAGTTGACCTATCCCTTACAAATCCTGTCATTGTTGTCACTCATTAACATTTCAACTTCACCTTCAAAACCACTGGACCAATTTTAACCAAAATATCAAGAAGCATAAAGGGATTCAGGTTTGTTCAAATGATGAGACTCATCTTCCTAGGGATGACATTTGGGGGTCAAAATGAGAAATATTTTACAAAATTTATAAAACTTTCCACTAAAAAACTAGAAAGTGAAGACCTTAAGACTAATATATGTAGTTATCTTGGTGCTTGAGAAACAAATTAGTGTAAGACCTGATCTTAGGTCAAAAACATTGGCTACTCCTATTGGGGTCACATTGGTTTAACACTTTCATAATCATTTTCAACCTATTTTAGTAAGATCGACTGAGAGACAGATTTGTTCAAATGTTTGAGTTTATTCCCAGGATTTGCCTCTAGAGGATTAAAATTGGAAATATTGATTTTATTAAAATACAAAATGAATTCAAAATGCAGATCAAACAAGATTGACGTTAAGGCTCAATATGCCTTTTGTGTTATTGGTTATTATTCAATGCTGAAAAATATACAGACAAATGAAAGTTTAATATTTTTAGAGTATTTGTATGTTTCAGCATTAAAAAGATTGTTTCCATAAACAAAACAAAAAAATCAAGAAATGATACAAATGATTTTAGAATTATAAGTTACAAGTGCCACATAATGAAGAGTACATCAACATCATTTGATCTCTGAAAGAAGTCTTTTTCTCTAGAGAATTATGAAAAATGAATGTATATAATAATATGTTTGGTTTAAACAATATTTATTTGTTAAAACAACAGAGTATTACATAGTACATACATATGATATACAAATGTGAATAAGAAACACAATAACGATTGTTCTAATAACATGAAACATCAAAACTCACTAACCGATATGTGTATACAATGTCTAACATAAAATTGAATATACAAAATGTTTGTTAGTTTAACCATGGTCAGGTAACTGATTATTTATGTACAACCGGTATGTATAATACATGTTGTACACAACTAGATTGAAGATTTAACCACAAGATATTAACTTATATTAAGCTGTCTCCTCTTTATAATTATTTGCTACAATATAAAATTAATGACCGATTGCTTATTATCATGTGATTACAAATATAGTATGTTTGTGTAAATAATGTTTATCATGTTGGCATCTTTATGATATGTTTTTCACATGAGTTACTTATAATGTTAATCGCGTTGGCGTCTTTATGTAGGCCGAGACAGAGCTACAGAAGGCCAAGGCTGATGCTTCTATAGGAAGTAGAGCATTAGAACAACAGATGGATTTGTTTGAGAAGAACAGACTAAAAGATATGAAGGTACTTTAAAGTTAAAAATTTTAGGTTGATGAACTTTAATTTGAGGGACAATAGAGCTGTTGCACGTGACGCCACCTGTCTGCCATGTTGGAGGGCAAGCTTAGATGCTGCAATCACATTATATAGTGGAAAAACAGGGTGTAGGATGTGTGTAATAAATCCGTTATGCATGCACAGAATTTTTTGAAATTAATTTTATGGCCAAATTTAGTAAGATTATATATAGTCAACACTTGTCAGTTGCCCCTCCATACAGGTAAATTTTGGCCAGCAGCCCTTTAAATTGCCAGTTTAGGGTGACCATGACAAGCCTATATAAATATATGAAAACTTGACATACCAGTACATGTGGTGACATCTTGTTACCATACAGATCTGTTATATATTAAAATCTAATTGTGACCTTGTTTGTCACTAATGATGACTTTCTTGATTAAAAGATTGAATTAAACATTTTAGAGTCTTTTCATAATTGGCTTGATCTGTAGTTGTTATTTATCAATTTTGCTTTTGGTTTGAGAGAGAATAGAAAGGTTCAAGTTTACATTATGGATGTAAATTAAAAAACCATAAATTTAACTTTCTAATGGCTTTTTCCAAACAGTTGAAAATTGCATAAATGTTATTAAGAATTGATCGAGGTACCAACAACTTTAACCAATCATGAATTATTTTTTATTCTTTTTCCAGCAAATTATGGCAGATTATATTAATATTGAGTTGGTGTTTCATGCAAAGGCACTGGAGTTTTACTCTAAATGCTATGAAAACGTTTTAATGATCGACGACGACAGAGATTTAGATGTGAGTTTATATTCTACTGATTACATAGTTTATATAGTGGAACCCCTCTATACTGGATCCACTTTAAATTAAGAAAAAATCTATTTCGGAGGGAATTCAGTTTGTCGAGAATTTTGCAGATTTTTGCAACTTAATGGTGATTAACAGTTATCTCCCTTGAATAACAATGGCCATTTTATATTAGATTCAATACTTTTAAGAATTAAGAAAAAATCTATTTCGGAGGGAATTCAGTTTGTTGAGAATTTTGCAGATATTTGCAACTTTATGGTGATTAACAGTTATCTCCCTTGAATAACAATGGCCATTTTATATTAGATCTAATTCTTTTAAGAGAGCATTAAATATTTGTCAATAAATGAAAATAAAAAGAATTAAATACATATACCCTTAAATAATGTGTAGGTCAGAGAGATAAAAAAATAAGGATATGTTTATTTAAGCCAGTTGATATATCACTTATTTTTCTGAGAAATACCCTTCACCATTCTTTAAGGACAGATTTAGTAGTGGATTAAGACCAATCCAGCCTCTTTTATAAAAAATGACATGGCATTAAACTTGGTCATTCAAACAAAAATTATAATAAGTAACTGTTTAAATTCTAAAGTGGTTTTTTTCCCAGGAATTTCGAAGAAAGTTGCGCTTATCAAAAGGCATTTCACAAGAAGAGTTTAGCCAATCATTAACCACCATGACAGGGACATCATCGGGCTACACGAGTACACTGGGAAGTACAGACGTCACTTCACCCGAGTCTACCGAACGTTTCAGTGGGGATTCCATGACATCTGATCAACGACGAGTACGCATAAATACTGTAAGTTAAGCCTGTTTATTTTACGTTTTCATGATATATTGCATATATTTGCCATGGGTTCATGTTCAAGTATGAACACACATTAATACTGTTAGTTACCTCTGTTTTATTATTTGATAGTTTTGTGATAAATTACATATTATATATCCCAGTTGTAATTAAAAACTGTGAATAAAGAATTGGCATAATTTCTATAATTGATTATTCTTGCTTTGAAATAAGACATTACATATGGACATTTCTTATGCCTGGATATGTGACTACTTTATGTTAATGACTTTTATTCAAAATTAATGTCATTTTAAGTGCTGGTGTGCAATATCTTTTCACATTTTCAACCCCTCAAAAAAACAATGTACCCATTTCAAACCTACTGGGCTGATTTCAACATAATTTGACAGGAAATATTCTTGAATATAGATGATTTAAACTTGTGAACAAGGAGTGGCTTTTCCCAAGAGAGCACTTCTAATGTTGAAGCATGTCTCTTATAAAATCCTTGCCTTTTAAATTATAGTCAGCCATGTATGGTGAATATGATGATGACGATGATGAAGATGATGATGATGATGATTATGAAGAAGAACCACTACGAAGAAGGCGATAGATTTATCAATATTTACAAAAATTTATAGCACATTCGATCATTCATGAATCATATTACACTAATATGTTCACAATTTATTTTAAAGCTGCTTAAATATGAGCAGGTTCTTAATTTACTCCTTTAACATATGAGGTCCAGTTGACATTACCTTACATACCTCAACATTGTAATACGATGCAAAAACAAAAATTGTCTCATGGTGTTGACCTATAACCTTGTTGGAGTAGTTCTTTATTGAGCCAGTTGTAGTACATATAAATAGACATCTATTGCTGTCTCACCATGAAATGATGTTAGAACGAGTTACGTAAGTTCGAAATTTGACAATGAGAACTATCTCAAGTTTTTACCTATTTTTGGAATGAAATTCTCTAGTCATCTTTGTAAAGATAATGTTTATGTTAATTTAAGAAAATGTTGGTCCGAATTGTGTGAAATTATTGTTTTTCAAATATTATTGGGCTAAATATTGACATTGCTATGAGAAAGCAAATCAGCTCTGTCTCTTATTAGGAGCTTGGTGTAAAGATATGTTAATAAATATTATGATCCATATATTATAGATTATATCAATCTATAATCATGAACAACACGTTTCCCTGACGACGAAAACTACCCTTATCTGTATACATTCTGTTAGTTATTTAAAATGTTTGTCTTCACATTCTGGGACTATATAACGTGTCTTTGTCTTACTATAACATTGATAATACTAAACTAAAAATCCTAGAATTGACTTACAAATCAAAAGTGTATTGAAAGTACTATGATATTTATTCATTGAAAATGAATTTTATTTTGAGCACCATTTTAAACCGTCACATCTAAAAAAGATGCACCTTACATTTTACCAATAAGGTAATATCAAACCATCAAATCCAAAGTATCTACGCAGTATTACATTTAAACATAGGAGATGATTTCATAATCTCAGTTGTGGAAAGTTGTCTGCAAATTTTGAACAAATCATAGAATTAAAATATTTGAGGCTTTATACTTTTTATAGAAAAATACTGGCTTAGTATTCAACATGTTTTTACTGCACATTCCAATGACATGTTACAAAATTATTGTTTTGCTTTGAGTAAACTTTTTTTTGATGTTATGAATTAAGTGTATTTCTGTTGTGACACCAGTGATATGGCTTTTATCTCAAAGTCTCGAATAGAGATTTATATTTAAGATAATATTAAAAACACAACATAAAATACACTTACAAGAACCTTAATTAGAGAAAACTTAACCAACAGTAAGTTTTGTTTTAAGTGTAATAACATTAATTACTGAAGCTTTGCTTACATCATGTACAAGTAGAAAACAGTTTGATAGAAGTTTTAATATGTTAGTGTTAATATTATATATTTTAATTATATATATATATATATATGATAGACAGCTTCTAATGTATATGTATAAACATGCCCTGTGTTAATTAATAATCACTAATTATGATACATTTTGTGCCAAATGTGTTACATATCAAAGCTTTGTTACAAAGAGCTTTAAGCCAGTGTAAATGCATAGAAAAGTAGGAGGCAAATAATTGTCTCAGTTACTTCATATCAAGATACCACATGCACATACCGATTAATAATATAACTTTAAATCAGCTTACCTGGTAGTAATTCATTTTACTGTAAGTAAAACATGACTAGAATGTTTAAAATCACCATTGCTATTAGTGTAAGTACATTAATTATGTCACTTTTATTTACCCTTGATATGTTCTGAGCTACATGGTCATTCATTAATTAAAGATAAACTGCCATACTAGAACCAAAGAAACTGTAGCTCATATTGTGTGAAGAATTTGTCAAGAGTTTCCTCCCTTGTAATGTTTTTCATCATTATTTTAAACAGTTTGTTTTAGAATCTTTTTCGTTGACTACATGACAGTCTGTATGGTAAATTTGATCTCATCCTTATATATTTTGATAAGGTTTTTGTACTTCAACATTAATCTACAGGTTTTTTTATTTATTTTGTGAATCTCACATTTTTGTAGATGCGATCAAAAATGAATTACCTCCCTTGGAAAATACAGAGAAGTTTAATTTTACACCTGTATCAGGCTTCATTGCCTGTTTTGTGCTGATATGCTTTGTAGCATATAATGAATTCACGTATGTTGGTTCAGAGAATATTTATTTATAATATTATTGTTTGTTACAGTTTGATCAAGTTTCAAATTTAGTCTAAATTACAACATTTCCACAGATTTAAACGACAATTGCTGTCAGAGCTAAATGCGACAATTAGATGAAATTTATTTAAACCTTGAACTTTGAAGTCTGCATCATACAGAAATGTGCTTTGACTTTTTTAGAGTGTACTGTATGTTACATGATTAGTTGACTATTGCTTGTTAATTTATAAAAATTGTTTTCTAGTATATATTTATGTATCTGTAGAGAACTTTCTCATCAAGATTCTGTGATTTGTGATATTTATAATTGTGATATTGTTGTTTCTTTTGTTTGGGAGTTGATTATGCTAATAATTATTTAATTTTTCATGATGTATATAGACAACCCTCCATACATGTTAGAATAATTCACAAAATGTATGCACATACGGTATCCATACTTTTAAAAAAATATAAGTTTTAAATTTTTTGTTTAGTTTTTGTAATACTCTAAATTTGGTTTACACTTAAAAGTATAATATTTAGGTAAGGAAACTCACACAAGAATGGATGTGAAATTAACAAAGTTGGATCTCATGTTAGAATATTTTATGTAAAATTTTATTAATCTTTATTGTTTAAGTATAATTTGGTAACAGGGTTTTCCATTAGAAAGTAAGAGATTAATGTCATTGATGATGTATTAATGTTAATTTTACTCTAAACTTACAAATCGTGTATAAACCATCTAACAACACAACTGCTGTTATAGAGAATAGATAATTAAAATCTGTATAAAATAATTCACATTCATTTTCAAAGCCTCTCTTAATAAAGAACATTGTTTTAGATCCTAAATTTAAGTTGACAGTGGTAATTCATACGACTGTACATACATATATAGTTTTTGAGGTGATTTGTTTTGAATATTTTTTAAGTCTCCATGATAATATAACAAGAGACATGTAAGTATGGTTTTTATGTTTCTATCTTGTTTTGTCATTTTAGACTAATTACGCACTCAATTGCCAAAATGGTCAATCAACACAAAGAAGTGCTACCTGAGTGTAATTTACAATACATTATTTGTAAGCAATTGTTCATATATTTATATTGGATTTAAACTTGGTTTAGTAGAATTGGAACATGTCTCATTTTAGTTTACCTTTCTTCAATAACCAAGCGTTCAAAATATTAGAATATTTGTGTGAGTTAGAGAGAGAAGGAGAGAGAGAGATTTGCTTTTAAGTATCTGTATTAACATAAAATTGACTGCATTTATAGTTCATGTTATTGTTGTAAACATCTAGAAACATAGTTTATGTTATATTTATTTGTCTGTGATCAGTTTTATAGTGTTTTTCTATGAAATGTTGCTTATTTTACCGGTATATTATATTAGTTTAGACGCGATTATGTTTATGCCCCCTGCTACAGAAGTAGTCGGGGGTTTTAAAAGTTTGACTTTTCTGTCTGTGTGTCCGTCTGTTTATCCCTCTGTCCCAAGGTTCAAGTTTTTTAGAACACGAATAACTTCCCTTATATGTGAAGTGGAAAGTAACTAAACTTGCATCAGTTATTTGTCCTAACTTAAGGAATCTGCCTGTTGGTTGAAGAAGCTGAATTAGAAAGGTCAAGGTCACAAAACACTTGTTTAAGGTCCTGTGATACTTATGAATATAAATGTTTCACAAACACTTTTATTAGTTGAATATATTTTGTACTTTTTAATGTCTGTTCTGACAGCTAGAAAATTGATCTGTAACTATCTCCAAAGTGTAGCAACTACAATATGTGAGCTTGATGATACTGTCAGGCTTGTATGTAACTTGCTGTGCTTGTATATGGATCATTAAAGAAGATTCACCTGGTAACTTTAAATGATAGTTGTAAGAAATTAATGAGAATTTGGAGATATTTCAATTTTTTTCAAAATGAGACTTAATATTATGTATTTACTGTAGAAAAGTACAGCTTTCAAGAATACGTTACATCTAGAATTACATGTTAAAAGAAGTTTGAATTTAAGATAAAGTTGTAGCAAGTTAGTCATTTTCCATGTTGATAAGTAGGCGGCTAGTCCTTCATTTTGATATGTGTGATTTCTATCTAAATGGTGCTAACAAGGGAGCTTACTCTATCCATTACAGATAAATCACAGAACAGAATGACATGTACAGTAATAAATAAATCACAATGATTTAGTCTTGTGGTGTTTTGTTGTTGTTATTGTTGATTATGATGTTTCTTTAAATTTTCAATCATCTAGACCAAAGGGCCAAGATGGACTTTTCCTATACAAATCCTGTCCGTCGTTAACATTTCAAATTTTTGACTTCTTCTCCAAAACCACTGGACCAACTTTATCAAACTTGGTAGGAAGCATCCCTAGGGGAAGGGAGCTCTGATTTGTTCAAATAATGGGCCAGGGTCCCAGGGGGCACCACTATGGGACTTGACCTTGTGGGGGTAAAAATGGGGAAAACTTTATGAAATTTCAAAATCTTCTAATAAACTAGATGGTGTAGAGCTATATATATGCTTACATAAGGAACAGTCTAAGGCAATAGAGAACCACATTTGCTGAAGGAGTCAAAATAGGTAACAGGCTTTAGGGTCAAAGTTCAACATAAGTAAATAAATTATCTTATTTTCTTTTTGGCTTCTCTAAAACCACTTGAACAATTTCATCCAAACTTGGTATGAAGCATCCCTAGGGAAGAGTATTCAGTTTTTTCAAATGAAGGGGCTCAATCTCAAGAAGCACTACTGGGGCGAAAATGGGTTAACTCGATTAATTCAGCGCCCTCTAGCGACACCGTACTGTCCTTTGAGGGCTTGAAATCCCTATGCATAAAAACTGCTTCACAGCTGTCTGTAACAGACAACCCAATCAGAGAGCGTGATTTCTTCAGACAGCCAATCAGAGAGTGTGATGTACTGGATACATGTGTATATAGTTGTACATTCTCAACTTTCACACATGGATTATATTCAGTTACATGTAACAAAATAATTTTGTATTTCTTTTCTTTGAGCAAGATGAACAATCTCAATAATAAGAGGTCATTTGATTGGTAAATGACTTCCGGTTGACGTGTTTTTATCCTGGGTGAATCCAGGCGTTAAACGAAGCGATTGTAGAGAGTGGAAGATAACGACTGGTTCATTCCGATTAAAAATTGGTAAAATTTGACAACATTTCAATAATTTAATAAACCAGATGTAGAGCTTTAAACTTGGTTTCTTATGTAGTAACCTTAGGGCATGGATAACAAAATTGCTTAAAGGGTGACCCTAGGATCAAATATTACTAATTTGAAATTACACATTTTGGTTTCGAAATTCAACAGTGCATACTACATATGAGTGTTAACCCTTCATATTTTTTTACTTTTTGCCAAAACCACTGGAGCAAACATGGTAGGAAGATATTCTATGGGTAGGGGATTTTGACTTGTTCAACCACTGAGAGCCAAAATTGGGAAAATTGATCAAATTCAAAAATCTAATAAAATAGAAGGTGAAGACCTTTATGCGTGTATATGTTGTAACCTTTTTGCATGGAAAACCAATATTGATCTAGACCTGACCCCGGGTTAAAATATAAGACACCTATTTCAAAATGTCGAAGTTTAACACACTTGGTATAGCACGTTTCTTTACTTCTTCAAATCAACTTGAGCTAATTCAACCAAACTTGTAGAAAACATCATAGGAGGAGTTGATTCAGATGTGTTCAAATGGTGTTGCTAAACATCCCAAATGGCATCACTAGGGGGCTTAATGGGGAACATTTTACAAAATGATGTAAAAATTAATTACTTTAGCAAATATGTCAACTTTTCATTAAAGACTTCTCTTAAACTATTGGTCAGATTTCAACCAAACGTGATAGGAGGCGTCCTTTTGGTGAAAGGGATTAAGGTTGGTTTCAATCTGAATGTAGCTATGATTACAGCGGTGCCACTAAGGGAGGAAAGGGGTAAACTTGACTATATATCAAAATATCTTCTTTTAAACGAATAAAATTATTGTGCTGTTTTAACGAGATGGACGTTAAGACCCAATGGGCCTCTAGTTTATATTTTCCTACACGGTGTTTTGACTGCTGCTTCAGAAAGCCGTCTGGTTTAATACATGTGATATTGTATACTATAACCAACACATGGGAGAGATCGATTGTCTTAACACCTAATACGTGGTACGTATATAGAATATCAAGTATTGCTCGGTAATACACTGTGAAGAATGGGTCTCGAAGGTACTGAATCATAAATATTTAATATTCACAGAAATATGATTAATAATTATCTCTTCTTTATTGCCAAATGTAACCAAAGCACCAATCACTTCCCAGTAACAGTTATACAAAACGTGGTCAGATGATATTCCAGGTCAAGATTCTGTTCCTTAATGTGATTGATATCTTGCTCCTTAACATGACGTATATATCTCGTTCCTTGATATAATTAACGTCTGATGAATGAAGACATCTGTTTGTTAAGTTATCTGATGCACAATGTAACTCAAGTGATGCAATATATACTACTCGAAAAAGTGTTAAGGAGGCCAAATCTTATTTAATTGCCAGAAATCTGCAATAGAGAATTTCCTTTCCTTAACAGACAATGTTGAGAGATACATAATCGTTATTTTAAGCAAATAAAAATGCATGTCACCAGGACTGGTGAGACACGGGGACTGTTTCAAAATAACATTTGATTTGACATAGAGTTCATAATGGGAAATAACACAAAAATGGCAAATTTTAACACTTAAACCAATATAAAAAAAAATTCGGCAATAGAACTTTTGACCATTTTTGTATTTGAAGTACTGCATCAAACTATCTTTCTTATAAGCAGAAAAAAAGATTGGGTCACCAGGCAAATAGTGATAAGGGGCCGTCTCAAAGATACAATTTTGAGCTAAAAACACAACTTTTTGACACAAAATGCCTTTAGACTGATCTCTTATTCCATTTTTATATTTTTTAGTAGCAGTTTTTTTTCAAATTTGTTGCAGACCTCGTGTTTCTATATAATATCTTATTCATATTTTAATTGTTCTATCCAATTTTAGTTCAATCGTGACTTTATTTTTGTACGACATCTGAAAATCAGTGCTGCGCATTGTACATGCGCACTCGCACTAGAGTCTGTCTCCTTAAGACGAACATGACCAATTGTTGCTGTTGTTGTTGTTGCTGTTGTTGTTGTCGTTGTCGTTGTTGAATATGCTGTCGGTGTTGTTGTTGTTGTTGCTGCTGCTGCTGCTGCTGCTGCTGCTGCTGCTGCTGTTGTTGTTGTTGTTGTTGTTGTTG
>JAUMGZ010215536.1:0-11734 GCA_032359645.1 Pododesmus macrochisma
TTGTTCAAGTAGTGACCCTAGGATCAAAAATATTCAAATGCCAATCCAGATGGACATTAAGGCCCCATGGGCCTCTTGTTCAAAATGCTCTGGTAGTTAAGGCCGGTTAAGCATTTATGAAACTTTTGTAATAAACCTTAACTCTTAAACTTGTAAGAAGGGTCTATTATGTACCGCCATGCAGTGCTCTTGTTAAATATGATGATTAAACACTTCATATCAACAAAATGTCTTTTGGTACTTCATTACATTGTTTATTTTTTTAGGCTGGCGACTGCACATTAAGAGAGGCTACAATTATATCAAGTATTCTAGCTAAAAATTCCATACCCATGTTACACTCTGCAGCAGCCATCCTTAAAATAGCAGAAATGGACTACAATGGAGCTAACAGTATTTTCCTGAGAACTCTACTCGACAAGAAATATGCCTTACCCTATAGAGTGGTAGACGCTGTTGTCTTTCATTTTCTGAGGTATGCAATGTGGTTAATGCAAGGTCAAAGTTTTTGCTTTTGAAACTTTGATTGAATTAATGATTATATATTTTAACTCTTGCTGTAAGAGTGGGAAACAAATGTTGAATATCCTCTCTTGTCACCGCAAGATGGCGCTGTGCTCACTTTGGTTCTTTGATCATGAGAAACATAATCAGCACACTATCACAGTACGTTATTGCATGGGTTAATTCTTGCATCAAATACACAATTTTTTCAGTATACACAAGTGATTTAATGGTTGTTTTGTAACATAGAAATGAAAAATCGCTTTTCTACACAACAACTCTGCAATAAAAAAGACATTTTGCATATGTTAAATGTATATATTTTAACTTTATAAAAATTCATGTTCTATGGCGACAAAATTAATAGAAAGCGCTTTAATCTCAATAATTTACCAATATTTTTAAAAGCCTGTCGAAAGAGGGAACGTATTATGTTATCACGCGGGCAGCGGGTGCACAGTGTCCGCTCAATATCTTAAGTAATTTTCAACAAATTCAAACGAAACTTCATAAGCCGGTTCATTACCTCAAAAGCTTGGATGAGTTTGATGAACACCATTTTCTTATCGTAATTTTGTAGCACATCAACTTTTAAGTTTTTGGTGCAGGTTATTTAGAAGCTTACCATTCATTCAATATGTGTACCAGGATTCTGATATTTGACATAGAAGTTTCTTTGGGTTATACTATTGATGTAGAAAGACACAATTACTTTTAATTTTGATTTGAACATTTTAAGAGCATATCATTATTACAAATAATATATTCTTTCTTATGTTTTTATCTACCACACTATATCATTTACTGATGGCAATATCATAAATATAATTAAATATATTGATTAAATTTTTTTGGGGCAGACTTGACTGCAATGGTTAATAAAAAATTAGACTAGTCTTATAATATATTTTTGAGTGGTCAGGAAAGGTTAATAAGATGTCTTTTAAAATCGACAAATGCATAAACAGGCGAGCATTTGGTGAATTTGTTATCATCTCTAGTTTGACTTCTTATAAACCATTATGGTAGATAATTTCCAACCAAACTTTGTAGAAGGCAAACTTGTGGAAGAGGGATTCAGGTTTGTTCCAATGGTTGGGCTCTGTCAAAATGAGAAAAATTAAATAAAATTTCAAAAGTTCCTAATCAGCTAGAAAATCTTAAAAATGCTTGCATATGTAGTAAACTTAAGGCATAGAATAACAAGTTTGTTCAAGGTGTGACTATGGGGTAAAACATAGGTAATGCATGTTTTTGGATCAAAGTTCATCATTGTATCAAATATTTCAACTTTCCTTCACATTCCAACTTTTCATCCAAAACCATCGGACCGATTTCAACAAAATTATAACAGGAAGCATCTGTTTGCGAACTCAACTTTGTTTTAATATTGTAGAGCTCAGTCCCCAGGAGATACCACTAGGGGGTTAAAAAGCAAACTATTTGTCAGTATTTTTACAATCTAATAAACAAATAAAAATCAACCGAAATTATAGTGCTGTTCGAAACAGATGGACTTTAAAGCCTAGTGGTCCTTTTGTTATTTAAAACGCTTCACATATTGTACATTTATGCCTGTCATTGCTTGTTTCTGAACGATGCTATAATTACATCATAATTATATGTTAGTGTCAGTTTATATAAGTATATCAAAATATATAAAAGAGTATAGCACAATCTACTTCTTTTATTGTGTTCAGAGTTATTGCCCTTTAATTATATGATATATGTACATACTTTGTATATCTGTACAGAGTTGTTGTCCCTTGGTCATAAGATGTTGATAATTTATCCTTGTTTTACAGGTTTACTACAGATAAGAGGGAATTACCTGTCCTGTGGCATCAGTGTTTATTGACATTTGTACAGAGATATAAGGAAGACATTTCAAGTGAACAGAAGGAATCATTAAATGAACTATTACGTGTACACTCTCACGAACTTATTACTCCTGAAATCAGACGGGAGCTTCAGCACTCAAAGTGTCGCGATGTTGAAGTTGGGACAGTAGAACCTGAAAGTTCTATGGCATTTTAAGTTTAAGTGTATAGACAGTAGGATCTGAAATTGTTATGGTATTTTAAATTAAAGACAGCACAAATATATTGATGATTATAGTTGTGCATGTAGAGTCCACTTTATTTTAATATACTTGGCCAAATATTTGGCTTGATTTTGGTTATTAAACTATCATTAAATAGAAGTGATATAGTGTTGAAGTTGAACAATGAAGTTTGGAATCTTTCAGACATTTGATTTTAATAAAACTTCTATCTGACTGTTGTTGTATTTCTGACAGTTGTTGACTATTTCCTCTCAGAAATGTCTTAAAAATCAGCTTGAAATTTGACTTAAGTTAAAATTTGTTCTTATTGACATCTATGTATATCTACACAATTATTCAGGTTATTCAACAAATTAAAGATTAATTCAAGGCTTGCATTAGAGAGGCTAGATTAAAAGAAGCTAGAAGAATTTTTAAATGAATTAAAACTACATCTAATTGTGTAATACTAGCTAGTAATTTGTTAGTCCATCTGGACCAAAGGTCCAAGGTGGACTTTTCTCATACAAATCCTGTCCATCGTTAACTTTGGCTTTAAACGACATCTCCTCTGAAACTAGTCAAACTACTGGGCAGATTTCAACCAAATTTGGCAGGAAGCATCCTGAGGGGAAGGAATTCAAGATTGTACAAATGAAGTCCCTGACCCCCAGGGGACCTGTGGGCGGGGCCAAAAGAGGTAAATTTGACAGTTTGCGTTAAAACGACATCTTCCCCGAGACTATTTAACAGATATCAACCAACTTTGGCTGGAAGCATCCTTAGGGGGTAGAGGATTCAAGATTGTTCAAATAAAGTCCCTTCCCCCTTAGGGATAGGTGGGCGGGGCCAAAAGGGTAAATTTGACAGTATACCTTCAAATGCCATTTCTTCAAAGATTTTCAGCAAATTTCAACCAAACTTTACTCATATAAATCCCGTTCGTTGTTAACTTTTGCTTTAAACGACATCGTCTCTGAAACTGCTGTGCAGATTTCAACCAAATTTGGCAGGAAGCATCCTTAGGGGAAGGGGATCTAAGTATGTACAAATGAAGTCCCTGACCCCCCAGGGGACAGATGGGCGGGCCAAATGGGGTAAACTTGACAGTTTGCCTTTAAACGCCATCTCCTTTGAGTCTATTGGACAGATATCAACCAAATTTGGCAGGAAGCATCCTAAGGGGAAGGGGATTCAAGATTGTACAAGTGAAGTCCCTGACCCCCCAGGGGACAGGTGGGCAGACCAAAAGGGGTAAATTTGCCAGTATGTCTTTAAATGACTTCTCCTCTGAAACTACTGGGCAGATTTCAACCAGATGGAGGTTAAGGCCCCATGGGCCTCTTGTTTGTGTTAAGTTTTGTGTTTAGGGCCATAGCAGCCCAAGGAACTGGACTAGTGTAACTTAACTTCACATGCGGGTCAATTGTGGAAAATAAATGGCATCTCAAGGCGAAGTAGGTTACTGTGACCTATATTTTCTGCTTGATTGATTTTGATTTTTGAGCATTAAGTTCTGTGTTTAGATTTAAAACTGCCTAAATACTGGACCTACAGTGATTGAACTTAAAATACAAGTTAGTTTTGGAAGGTAGATGGCACGTCAAGGGAAAGGTCATGTAATATATACTTTCTGCTTTGTTGGCCATGAAATATTTGTGTGAAGTTCTGTATCTACGGTAGGTAGACCAGGACAAGTGCTATAGTGACAAATCTCCACATGCAAGTTCATTGTGGGAGATGGTTAGCACCTAAAGTGAAAGTAGGTCATCTTGACCTATATCTAACCTTTGACATTAAACCAATTCTAGAATTTAGTATTTGATTTTGCAAACGTCATTTAAAGTTATATTTATTTGCTTCATTTAGATTTGGCAAAATATTTATTTGGTTAGCCAACAGGAAATTTAGCTTTTCGGTTCATTTTGCAACTGCTTACTTTTTACTTGCTTTCAATATTTGGTTTTTTTTTTTAAGGGGCCATTAAATCATAATTCATATTAACATAACTATATATGTCATAACAAACTATGTTTTGGCACTTGTAGTTTTTTATTCATCCAAAAAAACCAACATATATCGTATATTAAGCATTCATTGATTAAGTGCAATATTTAAAAAAAAAGATTTTTTTGAAATTACCATTTAACTTTTAACTTTATATCATGGAAAAGTATCTCTCATTTCTGACATTGTTATGATTCCCTGGATTGGTGTAGTTACATTTTACAAAATCTACTTTTTTTTTACATATTATTTATGTCGAGTATCAAATACAATTATTTTGTAGTCATACTTATGAATATCATCAGTCTATAAGATAGTTATGATATTGAGTTAAATGTTGAGTTTAAACTAACGGTCATGATATTCTCATGACTGTGTACTGTGTATAATACTACACTAGTTGTAGATGTATAGTTCTGCATAGGCTGCTCTCATAGAACCATGGCTTTATGTGAATCAATGGCAATATGTGAGCAGCCTGTACATAACTAGTATAATGTAGATATTGGACTATTTAAAAGGTTATATGCAAATTGTTCATAAGAACTGATGTGTGTTAAACCAAAAGGACGTCCCTATTTGATTTTCCAACCAAGTCATGTATAGACAATTAGGTACATGTACAATCTATAAAGTTTGAAATCCTTGTTTGATGGCAGATAAATCAATTGAACTTTCAGATAGTCAAAATAATTTTGAAGTAAATGAGTAAATTTATATGTAACAATTTTCTCATTTTGCATAAGCTTAAGGTTATGTGTTATTGGTATTGGAGAAAGCACTGGTGAACATATGTGTATCACTAATTGCAGTTGTTGAAATATTACAATGATATTAAAAAGAAATGTATGAAAAAAATTACAAGTGAATATTTTGTTTTCATTGCAATGTTGGTTAATGTTTCCAGAGTTACAAGTGAATATTTTATATTCATTGCAATGTTGGTTGATGTTTCCAGAGTTACAAGTGAATATTTTGTTTTCATTGCAATTTTGGTTAATGTTTCTAGAGTTTCAAGTGAATATTTTGTTTTCTTTGCAATGTTGGTATTAAAATGTTACCAGGCTTTTTTTGGCACTGATTTGTTTAGACTGGTCATAGAAAGCTCTTAGTCTGATATGTTGATGCATTTATGCCAGCCAAATATAACGATCCGCTACACTTTTCTACCCTTGATCGTACCACTTGGCTTGCAAAGATGAAGTTTTCATGTAGATATCTCTGAATATGACGTAAATGGTGTGCTAACATGGTTTTAGAAATCTCTTTGTCTCATGTCAGATGTGCCAAACTGTTTGTTCACAGCTCCAATTACGTCTTAAATCATATATTCTAGACTGGTTGCAGGCACCTGATAGTTTGATGTCAGTGGTGCTAGTCAGGTTGTAGACATTTCTTAAGTCTGATGTCAGTTGTGCTCGTTTGTTTGTTTTATTGGGGATTTGAGGGTTAATTATAATGTCCCTTCAACTCGTGTTTAGGTCAAATTTCTTCAGCCAAGTTTCGCTACACTACGTTTCACTAGATATAAACAAACTGAAAGGAAGTGGTTGGTATGTGTTGGCTAGTGATCGAAGATAGTGACTCTTAATATGGATGATATATATTTCATTCATAGCTGTAATATAGACCAAGAAATATTGTGAATGACCTTGACCATAAAGGTCATAGTGCCCTGATTTCTGTGTGCAACACTGTCTTAACATAGTTAGGTGATATATGTTCCTAGTTAGGGTCCCGCATCGAGATGCGCGTGCCCTATTATAATCAGCTTGTCCGTAAGTCTGTCCGTCTGTCCATTCGTCCGTCTGTATGTCTGTTTTTGCTTTCCGCACGATATCTTATGAAGGAAAGATTGGATTTTGATTAAACTTGACTGGTGTACTACCTACCTAAATCTCTCGCTCAAGTTCGATGTTCGGCGAATCTGCGCATATTTAATGAGTCTGCTGTATTCTGATTGGCTGAACACTTTCCACACAAAATCTTATGAAAGAATGATTGGATTTTGATCAAACTTGACTGGTGCACTATTTACTTAAGTCTCACACTTAAGTTAATACCCGAGTATTTGGCTTTGGTTTGATATTTTGGGATTTCCGCACATATTAAAGGAGGCTGCTGCATGCCGATTGCTTTCCGTACAATATCTTACGAAAGGATGATTGTATTTTGTTCAAACTTGCCTATTGTACAACTTACCCAAGTATCTCGCTTGGGATCGATTGGGTTTGATGTTTGGCAAATTCCACACATATTTAATGAGGCTGCTGCATTCTGATTGGCTGATTGCTTTCCGCTCGATATCTTATAAAAGAATGATTGGAATATGCTTAAACTTGCCTGGTGTACTACTTACCCAAGTATCCTGCTCGGATTTGATGTTTGGCGAGTTCCGCGCATATTTAATGAGGCTGCTGCTTTCTGATTTGCTGAATGTTTTCCACACGATGATTTATGAAAGAATGATCAGATTTTGATCATACTTGCCTGGTGTACAACTTGACCAAGTCTCTGGCTTAGGTTTTATGTTTGTCGAATTCCACATATAGTTAAAGATGCTGCTGTGTTTAGATTGGCTGATTGCTTTCTGCACAATATCTTATGAAAGAATAATTGGATTTTGATTTAACTTGCCTGATGTACTAACCCAAGTATCTCGCCCTAGTTTGATGTTTGGTGAATTCGGAACATACATTATTTAATGAGGCTGCTGTGTTCTGATTGCTTCCTGTACAATATCTTATGAAAGAATAATCAGATTTTGATCAAATTTGCCTGGTGCACTACTTGACCATGTCACTCGTTAAATCTTAACAGGCAGATTCTTGATGTTTGCCGAGTTTCATGTCAAAATTAATCGTATTATTTATTTTGATATTTGGCTCAAATAGAAGTCAAAGCTTGTCAATTCTTGTGGAGTTAGAGGCTCATGTGCTTGATGAGCCATCCTCACTCTTGGCAATCTTAGCGGGGCCCTCTTCTACATGCAGTGTTTTAGTTAAGCTCATTGAAATTTCTCAAACAGGTTGAAATTAGTTATGGTTTGAACATAAAATTATTGAAAGAATGTTTTGAATGACCTTGACTTAGTTTCTGAAGGTCACAGTAACCTATTTTGGATGTGCGACACTCTGTCTTGACTCTTAATATGCTTGATATAAATCTCGAACAGGTACAAAGATATGGTCGGGACCAGATATAATTGGAAAAATATTTTAATGACCTTGACTTAGTTACACTCTGTCTTAATTAACGTACTTGATATAAATTTCTAGTTTTATTCACATATCTCAAACAGGTACAAAGTTATGGTATAATTGGAAGAATATTTTTAATGACCTTGATGTAGTTCTTGACCAGGTTTTTATGTATGACCCTCCATCATTACTTAGTTGATAGATATATAAAGGTTTCAAAGACGGAAATAACAACACTCAAGATGCAGCTCAAGTTTATTGTCAACATGTTTCACCCACTAGGTGGGTGTCATCAGGATGAGGTGTACAATCAAAAATGCTACCTGAAGTACAGTATTGCGGTTCGTTATTTCTATAAAATGTTATTGTTCTTGTTGCTAAGTTATAACGTCATAGATGTGTTAATATATGTTTCAAGTTCACTCATGTATCTCAAACAGGTACAAAGTCATGGTCTTGAAAAGAAATTATTTGAAGAATATTGTGAATGACCTTGACACTTAAGGTCGAAGTTACCTTGTTTTTATATGTGACACTGTCTAATTATATCAATATATATATATATATAGTTCATATATGTTCCGAGTCTCATACATTTCAAACAGGTACAAAGTTATGGCTAGGAAAAGGCATGGAATATATTGTGGATGACCCCGACCTAGTTACTGCAGGTCAAAATAACCTGGTTTTCATTTGTGACACTCCATCCATACGGCTAATTAATCTACCGGTATATATATATATATATGCATTTTAAGTTTAATTTGTATATCCCACACATGTACAAAGTTATGATCCGGACAAATAATTACTGTGAACAATCTTGACCTAGCTCTAAAAGGTCACAGTGACCTAATTTTTTTTAGTGCTTTACTCTTTCATTTCAACGTTGATATATATTACAACTTTCAGTCATATGTGATATACATGTATTTGAGAAGGATACAAAGTAATGGTCTTGAAGAGGTATTATTGGAAGAATATTGTGAATGACCTTGACGTTTCCGAAGGCCACAGTGACCTGTTTCCCATTTATTACATTTCATCTTTACATTGTTGATATAAACTTTAAGTTTCTTTCATATAACTCAAACAGGAAGAAAGTTATAGTCTGGACACAAGTTATTTTCAGAGGAATGTTGTGAATGACCTTGACCTATTTCCTGAAGGTCAGAATAACATGGTTTTCATGTGTGGCATTTTATTTCTACATCATACATGGTTGATTTAATTTATATTTCAAGAAGAAGAAGAAGAAGAAGAAGAAGAAGAAGAAGAAGAAGAAGAAGAAGAAAGGATCAACAGAACAAAGGATAAGGATATTGATAAATAATAGGCTAAAGTGTAGTATAGATCATCAAAAAATTACCACAAGAATGAACCAGCAAACTCTGAGGGGCATCAGAAATGCTGCCAAACCAGAATCTCATTCATGACCCAAGGTCAAGCTATGAATCGACCGTCATCAATGAACTTGAAGAGGAAACAAGAAAGAAGAATAACAACAACAAACTACTAAAACTATAAGCATCCCTTCATTGAAGAAGCATAATTTAAAGTTACATTATTAATATTTGAGCGTCTTTAATGGCAAAGATCTTCTGTCCTGATTTCGCACTAGTACAATAACAGATTGCCAATGAGTCCGTTTCAACAAAGAACACGGCTACAGGAAAAATTAAAACCAACAAAAATTAATAATATCATTAATCTCTGTATTATTTCATCGTAAAAATCCAAGACATAAAGTATCATATAATTATATAACACAGGTGAAAGGTTATATGTACAAAAGTTGCATATAATACAGAATCATGACAACTTAAAACAAACCTTTATTTCAATGTCATAAACTCTTATATCCAACCTCTTTAAACATTGGATACACAACTGTCTTTACATAATTTATATGACATGATGATTTATAAACATAATCAAGATAACATTACAGAAAATGAATGAAACATATATATAATATGTACAATAGATTATTATTATTATGCATTTCTTATTTAATGACTCATGTTGACAACCTCTATAGCTAGCTACATGCCAGAGCTCTAGAACTGGTTTCAAATTGTCATATATTGTATATGTATATAACTTTGAAGTGTCTTAAATCATAGTTTTAATTTGTTTTCTTTATTATAGATTGTTGCTTAATTAACATTACTTTCTACAACATAATTGTACATGTTGTACATAGATTTATTTGAGAGCGAATGCGATCCCACATGACCTGTCAATGAACTCAGCAATGATATTCAATATAATACTTAATGGTGGTATTCAATTTACTTCGAGCATTCAATCTGGGTATTTAATTACAAGCCATGATATCAAATTAAACCTCAGTCTTAACAACTTAAATATATATTACAACATTCTGTTACCAGTTGCTGAATGTGAAATAACTGTTTCAATTATCTTTTTACAGTAAAAGAGTATGGCAATTGCAAACATCACTTGGAATAATTTGAGCTTATTGATGGGAGTTCTAGATCTAGATCTCCAATATATAATAACGTCCATCTGGATTGGCATTTGAATATTTTTGATCATAGGGTCACACCTTGAACAAAGTTGGTTCTCCATGCATGTCCTAAAATTAATTCAAACCAAAGCATTATGCACTAGGCCTTCTAGTTTATAAGATTTTTGAAATTTTATCAAATTTTCCCTATTTGGGCCCCCAGGTGACCCTCCCTGGGTACTGCACCCCATCATTTGAACAAAGCTGAATCCTCTTCCCCTAAGGATGACATCTTCCAAGTTTCGATGAAATTAGTCTAGTAGTGTTGGACAAGAAGTCGCAAATGTGGAAAAAGTATCATATTTGCTACAGTATATATATTATATATACAATACAGTTGCTGCGATTTATCACAAATTCACCCGTCACGCCGGGAGTGGTGATGGGTGGTTGGGATTACGTATGTCCGGTGATATCACTCATCAATGTTCCATCATCGCCACGATTTCAGGCGATAGGGATCAAGCCACAGGGTTTTCTAAGGATTAACCTTGAAGATAATTAAGGCCAGCTTAGGCATACGTCCGCCATTAACTTTCATGTTACTGAGCACACGTTTGCTTTTATTTTCATTTGTTAGCTTTAGAGTAGTAGCATTAAATATTAAGAGAACGTATAAATGTCTGTTTATTTATGAAATTGTGTCGTTGCATGCAATATGTTCTTGCTTTCAACCAAAATTGACAAAACTGGCTACCAAGCGTGGTACGTCAAAACGACGACAGACGATGAACGGGATTTTTATGAGAAAAGTCCAGATGGACTAAAAAGCACCAATTGTTTTTATTTTTCAAAAATTCTACATTCCTTTACATTGTTTATAATACTAGGAATGCTATAGCTACATACTAAGTTTGGTTGAAAATTGGTCCAGTGGTTTTGAAGCAGACGAAAATGTGAAAAGTTAGTAACAACGCATGGAATAGATATAGGAAAAGTCCAACTTGAACCTCTAGTCCACATGGCCTGGGCTAACCAATCATGACAATGATATGCAAAATAATGAAGTAATTATACATGTATTGTGGTCTGATATTGACCGAAGAGAGTTCAATAGGTCAGTGGGGTTAGTAAGACTATACATGTACCAACCCTAAAACAGGTAGTACACAATGCTGAATACATAATATAACTGTACATGTACACTTAGCTAGTCAGGTAACATATTGTAGTGGCATATTCTACATATTGATTTACATTCAGAACTACATGTACTTGCATTTGACGCGTCTTTTCTTTGCACAGAACTTTTTTTATGAATTACTGTTGTTAAAATTGACTTGGTGAAGAACTAGAGGCCCATGGGGCCTTAACGTCCATCTAGATACGCATTTGTATACTTTAGACCCTAGGGTCCAGCCTTGAACACACTTGGTTTTCCATGCCCTAAAGTTACTACAAACCAAAGCATTAAGCACTTCTAGTTTTTTAGAAGATTTTTGAAAT
>JAUMGZ010215547.1:0-11734 GCA_032359645.1 Pododesmus macrochisma
ATTGAAATACAGATTTCTTACCTAGTCTAAGCATGGAGTTCTGTCAACAACCCATAAAGGTCCTTTGCAGTGACCTTTTGTATGCTATTTTAGTTGACAATCAAGAAACTGCTTTTCTTTTTGTGAAAGTGAAGTTAACGTGTAAATATTAGCTCTTCAAATCAACTGTTACAACTGAATTTTGTATTTTATGTGGATTTTGCTTTGTTCAAGCCACGTGATAGCAGTTTGAACCTTATAAAACAATCAAACAGTTGCACAAAAAAATTACACTAATATTAAACACTTCATTAAATAAAGAGTATGCCTTAATTTTGTTATCCTCAAACTTAAATCAAGAGTTGATTACCCTATTGACTTTGGGCTCATAGATCAAAAGTCAAGGTCATTGGTACATAAAATATAAATATAAATTTTCCTTTGGTGCTGAATGATTTCTTTAGTTTTTCGATCAGATTCAAGCACGGAGAACCTAGGATTCAAGCACAGAGAACCTAGGATTCAAGCACAGAGAACCTAGGATTTAAGCACAGAGAACCTTTTTTATTCAGGTTGAGAGGGTTTGGTCTTTGTTATACATTTTGGGATCAAATTTCAACAGTACCAGTATAGCACATTAACTTTTATTTTGACTCTCTTCCAAAACCACAAGACCACTTTCAACCAAATCTGGTAGGAAACATACTAAGGGGATCAAAGTGGCTTCAGATTTGTTTAGATAATGAAACTTGGCCTCCTGGGTGTGCCATTAGGGGGCAAAATGGACAGAAATTGTCAAAATTTGAAAAATAGAATTATAAACTTTAAGCTGTGTGATTTTTCATGGTTTGCACATACACAGTTAACTCAATGCATTGAGAACAAAGTGTGTTCAAGGCATGAACCCTGTTTATCCATGTTAGGGTTTGAAGTTCACCACTAAAATGAAATGTGTTTTTTCAAGTTTTCCACTCTTATAATACATGTATTACAGGACCAGTTCAACTTGGTAGCAGGCATCCTTTTGAGAAGTGGATGCAAATTTATTCGAGTGGTGGAGTTGAGTCCCCAGGGGACCTCAGGGTTATTAATGACTTGAACAAGCTGCTGTCCATCGCCAAGTAGGCTTAAATGGTTTAAATTAGGTAGTCATCTTGCTCCCTGCTAGACGCTCAGCATTTCTAATTATCAGTAGAAAGACTGGTTGGCTGGGTGTCGGGATTATGTGACCCAGTAAAGTATCATGTCAATGTATCAGCAAGACTGAACTATATATAGTCACATTAGTGTACACTGTAACAAGCAAATGGTGCCTCCACATGACCTAAACATGAGTTCAAGTCCATGCTGAAAATTTTTACCTATAGACTTTTTAATTCACTTTAAAAGATTTTAAAATGTTGTCAAATTTTGCTCCTTATTAATCCCATACGTGCACCCACAGGGGATCAAATTTCATTATTTAAATAAATCAGAATTTACTTCCTTAAGTTTGGTATTTCATTAGATTTTTGAAATTTTGTCAAATTGTATCAATTTTGGCCTAACCCCTAGAGGCCAAGTTGCATCATTTGAACAAATCAGAATTTCGTTCCCAAATGGGGGTTGCTTCCAATCAAGTTTGGTTGAAATTGGTCCTGTGGTTTTGGAGGAAAAGTCGAAAATGTGCAAAGGTAATGATGGACAGGATTTCTATTTGAAAAGTCTACCTTGGACTAAAAACTCAATGACAAACATGGTCTTTCTAAACTAAGAGACTCCACTGTAAAATAAAGTAATACATATGCAAGCATTCAGCTAAAGGCCTTCTAGTGAATCAGAAAATTCTCAATGACCTGGAATGCTCACTGACTTGAGGTTCTCTTCCTGGTATGGTCACTAAAGTGAGACACTTTGAAAGCAAAGGTAATTTCCTTCATGGGGGATGCTAAGCTGGAGGTCCAGTGTACAGAAATTTGTAACCCCTTGACATGATAATAATCCCATGTAAAGTTTGATACAAAACACTATTGTATTAGCCTGATTAGGCATCATATTCTTAATTAACTGTCTATAGCTTTGCTTTTCCGCTCCTGGCACAACTTATCTTCCCGGTAATCATTTATTTTTTCTTCTTTGGTCTTTTTTCATAAAATCAGTGAAAGAATCTGGAAACGACATTAAACCTAATTAAACAAATAATTTTTTTCCATTTTGGCCATCTGGGGTTGAGAGTTTGGAAGCATCTAGTTATATGAACTGAACTATTGCCCGGAGAGGACTTATTTGATGAACGGACAGACAAATGGACAAAACGATCACCATTGGGCACCTGATTCAAAATTAAAGACATCAATTTCAACACAATCACTCGGTACTTTTTATTTTACATGATAAAAATTCAAAAAATTACATGTATCTCCCTAAATAAACTGTATGTACCTGAACCTATTAATTAGTTTCTTACAGAATTTTGTAGTTGTAACTACTTTTATTACAATATGTACATAGCTAAGACAAACCTAACAGGATATGACAGCACTTGAAGTAAAAATTACCATCAATGTTAAAGAATTATTTTCTCAGAAATGTATATAATACATATTAATGACTCATAAATTACATGTAATTGTTATCTCTCTTATATTGATCATATTTCACGGACAATGCATGATTTTCTTATTTATATATAAATATTGATACCCATGATGCTTCACAACCCTCATAGTGGGATAAAAAAGAATCAATTTAACTGTCCAATCATAACAATGTATTTTAGCACATTTGAGTGTAACAAACCTGTAACAAGTACAGACTGTGTTAAAATGTTTGATCCTTTATGAGATCACTGTTATTGGTTTTAGCTTCTTGTGATGTTTAGACTACACATGCATACATAGTAACATAATAAACAGTATCTTAATAAAAAAGCCTTTATGAGATCATGGATATCACTGTTACTGGTTTTAGCTTTGTGTTTTGTATAGACTGCATCTGTATACATATTTACATAACAAACAGTATCTTAACAAATTGCAATGCCGCAACAAAAATTAACTCTCGAATAAAAATTCATTGGCATGTTCTATATAACTATATGTTATAAGTATCCTCGAGTAACACTATAAGCACTTAATAAAAGTTTTACATTATACAGAAACTTTTTATATTAACATTTTCCAGAACTTATAAAAAGAAATGTTTAAAGCTGAGATAAATTTGCTATTATCATTTTCACAAATTATCGGTTGTCAGATAATCATTGATTGAAATAATATACATAATGCATAATCATAAAATGTTTTCTTAGTGTTTATTTATAAGGTGATTACAACATAACATGCAGCTGTATATGGTCTTGATTGACCTATTATCACAAATTGCAATGTAAACCGTAGTTTCTCTCTATAAGGTGTGATAAAACAATGCATACTTCAGGAAAACATTTACACATTAATATGAAATTATTTCACAAAAATGAATGAAGAATGTATTGTACTTCCCTTTTTATTTTATTACTATATGACAAGCAAATTCAATCAAAAAGAAGTAGTTTGTTAAGAACATTCCAAAATTTAATTTAAAAAAATTAATGTGCGATACGAGTAAACAGTAGAATAACATAACTTATTGTTTCCAAACATCTGGCAACCTGCCATAAAATGTTAGTACCATGTATCTACCATTTTTCACAGATGTGTCAATTCAAAGCAAGCCTAATTTTGTATCAAAACGTACCCAATTTAACACATTATTAGTATTCAGTGACATATTGCAACATGTCTATTGCATCCTTAAAACAAATGTACATAAATCTAATGGTATAGTTTAATCAACAAATAAAATCTTATTGATGATAATAGAACTTAGCCGTATATTGTTCACTTCGATTGAATTTCACTAATAGAGCTTAGTCATATATTGTTCACTTCTTTTGAAGTTTATTTAATAAAACTGAACTTTATATTGTTCATTCCCTCAGTTTGCTAATAAGTCAATTTTACTTAAAACACAGCAAAGATTCTGTATTATGTTAAATGTTCAGTGACCAGTTATACTAGCTAGAATCTGACATTTTTGCCTTCTTCATTGACTGTAGTGCTCTTTCTCTAAGCTTTTTCTCCTCCATATCCGCATTGATTTCATCTGCGCTGTCCGAATCCTGACAATAACAATATTACAAGATTACCACATATATCTATATTTGACTGAAAAATATTGTCGTTGATTACTATTAATTTATGCACCAATGAAGAACTAAAACAGCTTAATGGTAGATTGTGAACCCATGGGTCATGGGTTAAACATACTAAATACCTTTCTGACAGCTCTTGAACTTGTTCACAAGAATTTCAAAATCCTATAATAATTAGTCTATTTTGAATTTCGACAAAAAGGTGTGACCCCTGGTGACTTCACCCCTTTTGTGTGAATAAATCTGAACCTTATTCATGTAAGAAAATTCAATTATGTCTGAACCATAGCTATAACAATTGTTGCTACATCATTGAAAGGTTATGGAAGTGATGTTAACCCTAAAAATTTTAATATTACCTTTTCTCCTTCAACATTGCCTTTTTTGTGCTTATGTTTCTTATGCTTCTTGTGTTTTTTGTGTTTCTTTTTGTCCTTTTTCTTCTTCTTCTTGGAGTCTTGCCCATCCGAATCTGAGCCCTGTGTATTACAATATAAAACAATGTTGCTATCATTCAATGAAAACGTACAAAATGCCATGTATTTAATTATATCAAGAGTTTTCAATCAAGAAACCAATTACAAAACCCTGTTATAATATGTTGTTTTTTCGCAAGAATATACTATGATAAGTAACTGAATTTCATGAAAAGAAATTGAAAAATCTGTACCTCTTTAAAGTAATTTTATATGTCAAAATGTTTACCATTCAAAATGTGCCAAATAGCAAAAGTCCCTTGTGCCTAAAGTTTCCAAAGGATAAGTGATAACATTTTCAAGATGGCCCCCAGGCCAGTTATTTTTATTTTGTTATTCCAAACAAGATATTGAGGGATATTGATACTGGTGTTTATATTGAAAAACTTCATTGCATGAATTCAAAAAATAATGAAAAGTGGTTAAAGGAATATTTAGTTGTTAACAGAAACAGCCAAAATGATTTCAATCTTAATTATAATCTATAAAATAGAATATTAAAGATCTTACATCGGAATCACTCCCAGAAGCTGGTGGACTTTTCTCTTTCTTTGTCTTTTTTCTTGAATCTCCATTTTCCTCTACTTGTGCTTTTGGTGCTGGCGATCGCTTTAAAGATCCATCTCCATCACCCATATCACGTCTGTCTGTTTTAACAGAGACAGTTCTACTATAAGATTCATCATCAGAGTCCGTTTCCATTGCATGTGTAACCTCCTCCTTCATGGGTCCTCTTTTTGACCTCTCATAATCTTGGTCTCCCTCCATGTCTTTGGTTCGTCTTCCATCACTCTTACGTCTTCTATCATCTTCTTCCCTTCTATTTTGCATGCCTTTATCTCTACTTCTATCACTTCTCTCAAAATCTCTTTGTCTACCTTCCATTTCCATTCTATTACCCGACCTAGAATCTTCCCTTCTACCTGAAGTTACATGTTCTGGACTAGAGGAGGAACGCACACGTTTTTGTTTGGGTACAACCCCGGGGCTAAGGGAGTCCCGACTGCGCTTTCTTGATGGAGGTGAATGCTGCATATCTCTGTGGTACCTATTTGGAGAATCACGAGAACGTGAAATTTTCTTACTAGATGGTGATGGGGATCTTTGGGATGGCCTATGGTCCAGCCTTACTGGGGATGGTGACTCGCGATGCCTTATGTTTCGTTGTGGTGATTTCTTCCTACGAGGAGGTGATACTTTGGGTGATCTTCTTCTATACTGGGGCGATTCAGGTGACTGTGATTTAAGATGACGACGACCTCTACCTGGGGATGGTCTCTTCTGAGAGGGACTACCTGGGGATATTGATGAACGCTGATGGCTTATATTAGGGGATCGCTTCCTTCGAGTGGATGGCGAACTAGATTTTCTAGAACGGGACTGCTTTTCATTATGCATTGGCAACTTTTGTCTTCGGGGTGATGACGGAGAAGGGGATTCATTCTTTCTC
Source organism: Pododesmus macrochisma (assembly GCA_032359645.1). NCBI lineage: Eukaryota > Metazoa > Mollusca > Bivalvia > Pectinida > Anomiidae > Pododesmus > Pododesmus macrochisma. Next base: position 6,080 of record JAUMGZ010215547.1, read on the forward strand.
TTCAATGAAACAGGTGATTCTCTCCTTTGTTTCCTTCTAGCTGATGAAGGTGAAGGCGACCCTTTCCTCCTTGGTGAAGGTGAACTGGATTTTTTCTTTAGTTTTGGTGGTGATTCGGATGAGCTTTGATGTTTACGGCCTCTAACTGGTGACTTGTGTTGCGATGATTTACCTTTCGGCATACTAGATGCAGGAGTTTCCTTTTTTCGTGAAACATGTTCGGGGGAAGAAGCTGCTGAAGAGGATGAATCGGATTCTTCCGGAGAAACTGCACGTTTCTTTAAAGTAGGAGGACGTGGAGATTCTGGTGCCGAATCAGAATCTGACTCTGAATCAGATTCAGATTCTGAACTTTCAGGTTTCTTCTTGATTGATGCCTTCGCTACTCTTTTACCTTTAGGAGGAGGCGACCTCTGTTTTTTAGGAGGTGGTGATTCGGATTCTGTGTATCTACGTTTCTTTTTCATAGGTGCTGTTTTTTCTGGAGTTCTTTGTTTTTTCAAGGGGGGAGGAGGAGGTGATGCAGAGGAGGAGGAATCATCTGATGAAGAATCCTCTTCTGATGATGAAGTTTCTGCTGCTACTTCTTTCTTTCGACGAGGAGGGGACTGTGGTTCTGGCCTCCTTTTACGTTGTGGTGGATGTGGTGAACCAGAGAACTCTCGTCTTCTACCAGGGGGTGGAGACATATGTTGTCTTCGTCTACCACCCGGAGGAGAACCTGACATATATCTTTGTCTGTTAGGAGATTGGGAGTATCTTTGTTGTCTCCAAGCAGCTCCAGGTGAAGGACCTCTCCACATTGGTTCAGGTGACCTACGATACTGCATGCGAAATGGTGGTGATGGCGTCCTTCTTGGAGGAGATCTACCCATATAACGTCTTTGTCTGAAATAGTGCAAAATGTATCAAATGACTTTATATCAATTAACAAATTTGACATTCTTTTGACTTAATTCACTGATTATTTCAAACTACACTACTTGACATTATTTCACTTACAGTGGACAGACTTACTTTTAACAGGAGTTTTGTTTAGGAAGCTCAAATCTTTGAACATTTTTTAAATATAATATAGACCCAGAACATTGAATCTGTCAACAAATAATTTTAACCACAAGTATATTAACAGTTCACATACAATAATATAACATGTTGTGTTTTGTAAATTGATCCCTAGACAAAGGAAAAAGATTGACCTTGTACTGGAATTCTTAAATTCAGAAGAAAAAAAATTATGGCTGCATTTGACCTATTAAGATTCATGTATTTTACTTATAGCAATGACTGTGATGTTCTTGAGGATCTAATCCCATGCCAGATGAGACCCTGATTAGGAGATTGTCCAGATGGCTTACGGTGCAAAGGAATTTGTAGACTAAAAGTTTTGAAATTCCAATAGCCACCATCTTAAAATTTTGGTGGAGGAGCCATAATGAATAGTGTTTACAGACAATGATAAAAGCACAGCGATGAGCATCTCAGTTTTAGCTACTAACTCGAACTGTTACCAAATGGTTGATTTGTTTGTGTCATTGGGGTTTAATGTCCCTTTAACTCATGTTTAGGTCATATCAAACAGTGTCCCAAATGGTTGACTAAAACCTGTTTCCCATGTACATGCTTTATATCAACTCACTTTAAAAGTTAAAGAGGGAGAGTATGGAAAAGGAAGGAGCTATTATATGCAAGATTCATACAAATCTGTTTTTAAGAGATGTCCTGATAATGTCAGGGTCTCTATTAATAATGGTTAAGTCATTAAAAGTGAACAATTCTCTTAAATCGGGTCATATCAAAATTTCAATTGCACATGCAAAGGTTCATAATTTATGCCAGAGTTGTGTTAGTTTTCATTGAAATCTTTCCAGCACTTAAGGAAGTGATGTCTCTTTAATTTTCAGTACTTCATTGGTTATGAAATGGATGTAACTCCCTATCTGCATTGGATAGAATAAAAAGTTCTTTCACATATGCATTAACAATAGTTAACAACAGTGGAGTGTTTGAAAAGAAGTTTGAAAGATGTTCATCTGCATGTTCCCATGGCCTGACAGAAGGACAAGTTAATTCCAGTGCATAAAGCGAGAAAGAGAATTAAAGGGCAAAAGAAAAATGAATAAATACAAATTGTAAATAAGATTACTTTAACACAATAAGTACCTGTAAGGTGATGGTGACCTTCTAAATCTGCGTTGTGGAGGGGGTGAAAATCTACGAGGGGGTGATCTCCTATACCAGTTAGGACTCACACGCCTCGGAGGTGAATACCTGCTAAATACAAAATAATGAATTTCAATACTAAGCACTTATATCACAGAATTGGGCATACTTGAGGCTAATTTTGTAAAGTATGGAAGGGTATACTTATTCATTCATTTTTTTTAAAGAGGTTTAACAACTTGTTACATCTTGTGATAGTGTCGTCTAGCTCAAATATATTATGAACATGAACCATACTTAGTCATATATTACATATTTTGTACTGTTGTTTACTGAGACTATTTGAAAAGGACACAATCAGCAGTGTTAATAATCCTTACCCTCGAAAGTTAGGTGAAGGTCTACGTCTGCCTCTGTCTTGTGACATCCTGTCTCTTCTTCTGTAGGGTGATGGAGATCGACGTCTTCGCATCATTGGAGGGGGAGCTAAATCAAGAAAATCATTCAATATTTAGAAATATATTTTATTTTATGAAATATCAACTAGTTTAAATAGTCAAAGCTTGATAGAAACGGAAATGAAGATGCTACAAGGAAATCACATCATAGAGATCTTGTAGTTTTCCATATTATTGACTTAATTTTTGACGCATGTTATAAACATAAAATGAAGGTAAGACTTTTGTATATTAGTTCGATGTATATATTGTGTGTACCTTTATTATCATCATCTGATGAGTCAGATGATGATGATGAGCTTTCAGACTCGGCAGGATCATGTGTTCGGTAATTTCTTCTTTTCTGAATGCCACTCTTCTCTGGAGAATCGGCTACCTCACCGGCACTGCCTTTCGTTGGCTATAGAAAAGGATTAAATATTGGTTAATGTTGTAACAAGAGTGTATTTCAAGTTCTGCTGTTCTTTCTTAAGTGATATACTTACACAGTAGATGTGTCTTAAAAGGGGCCATTATAAAAGATGATTTAGGGTAATGTAAGCATTTCAACAGAGACTTACATTGATCATTTATGGTATATTTTTGTGTTTAAAAAATTTAGTATATAATGCAGGTTGTCACATAATGCATAAACGATGCCATAAAAGGACTTTGTCAACATATTCATTTTCAAATGATCTTGTACATAGAATAAAATACATACAAATATAAATATACATTACATAATAGCAAATATACATATATATATGTATTGAATTTATGGACACAGCTATTCCTTTTATGTTAGCATCAATTGTTTCCATAAACTTATCTTACAACTTTTCAAGTGTCCCAATTTGAGTACTTTCCCAACCTGGGTACAGTGATGTTTTTTCAAATCAGAAACGGCATTAACTTTTTCAAAAAAAATATTTTTTTCTACCTTCCTCCACACCCAGCCTTTGCTGACTAGAGTCAGGTAAGGAGAAACAATTTTTTTTTAGGTTTGGCCTAATAAAGTCGTTTAAACCTACACATTTTGCTGTTTACTCGTTCATCTGTTTGATATTTTGGGTAGGCAGAATAGAATTTATTTGGTTATTGTGAAGTTTTCACTTAATTTTGATGAAGTTTGTTGTATAAATATAGCAAATTTCTGATATAGCAAAGTCATTCTGTAGGTTCCTAGAAGTTTGATAAAAACAAGTTTAACTAAATACTTCTAGATTGTTTCAAGTTATTGATAGGCTTCTTAGCTACATTGACAACATTCTTAAGAAGTCGTCCCACAGTAAGAAATGTCTTTAAGAAAAGGGGCAATAATACCTGCAAAAAAGTCACATTGATATTATTTTAGTGTGCAGCACTCCACCAAGCCATTTTGTATCTTTGTTAAATATTGAAGAAGTTATGCTTCAGATAAAGACAAGTTTAAGAGAAAATGGGCCATAACTCTGACAAAAATTGCATAGTGTAACCATTTTAGTATTTGATACTCGCCGATGCTATGATGCATATTTATACCAAATTTGTTAAACCTAGGTCAAATGTTGATGAAGTTATGCTTCAGACAAAACTAGTACTCAGATAGATAAACAGACAGATGGACGGATAGACATGGTAAAACAAGAATACCACCTTAGTTGCAGGAGGTATAGAAATCAATAATGACATACTGTACACCTTTGATTTCAACTTCTTAATATGATGCCACAAACAGTTTCTTGGGTGTGTTTCAGATTCAGATTTATTGACTACTGTATACCACAAAACACTTTCTGACACAATAAAAGACTTTTTATGTTAAAAACAATTTTTAACGGAAGATACTTTTTTGCAAGATGAATTTAAACAACTATATATTAGTTTTATCATAAATACTTACCGAGGATCCTTCATTGTTATTCACTTTAGATGGTGACGGAGAGGCTGATCTTGATGATGAATCAGAACTACAAATAAAAGAATCCATTATTTTCAATCCCAATTAAAAGACTGGTTAACTGAAATTGACTTCTAAATGTAAATGACTGATTTTGAAGAAGGCACAGCAATTAATATTCAATTGTTTTTATTTCAATTGCAAATTTATTTTGAGTTGCATAGTATCATTGAACCAGAACTTATCTAAATATGCACTTTATATATACAGAAAATTATATGTTTATTTTCAAGACAAAAGCAAAGTATGAAGTGTTGCATAGTTCAAAATTGTTGCTTACAACACAATGACATCTAAAATATCACAACACATGTTACATTTCACTTAGAACCATAAAACTGAATCTTCTCTCTTCTATATATATATATATCCATATGTATAGTTACCTATGCTTTCTTTGCCTTGTTTTTCTGTCAAGACTTGGAGATCTTCTTCTTCTAGATGGGGACATGTCTCTTCTTGGAGAGCCCGACCTCCTCCTTCGTTCTGGAGATCTTCTTCTCCTTCTTGGGGAGGGTGATCTCCTCCTTCTTGGTGAAGACATCCTACGCCTACCGTATGGAGATCGTCTACGAGGTGATGGACTGCGTCTGGATCTACGAGGAGACCTACGTCTATCATGAGATCGAGAACGTCTCCTAGATCTTGACCGTCTTCTTGGTGTTCTGAAATAAAATAAACCATGATAAGAAAAGCTGAACTGGAAATGTGTTTGGAAAACATGGATCCCCTGCTAGATATGCTCTTTTCAAGGTGAGCATTTTTATTATCATTACTATTATACTAACCTAACGGTCATCCGAGTAACCCATTTTTTCAAAATATACTTTTCGGTCTTCACAAGTGTCAGAAGCCTTGTCTTGGACCCTATGACCTTGAAACTTTGTCAAAATATTTCTCGCGTTATTTCCTACAACTCTTTAATCCATATGTGTATACAAAAAGTCTACCATTTTTGAGAAAATTGACATTTTCAGTCATCAGAAGTGGCCATGACCTTGAAATTTGACCACTGAGACCTTGAAGCTTTGTCAACATATTCCTCACATTATTTTCTACAACTCTCTTATACAAATGTGTATACAAAAAGTCTACCATTTTGAAGATAATTGA